>JAKUBH010000005.1:0-279139 GCA_030563205.1 Sugiyamaella marilandica | reverse complement strand
ATCACGGTAACTGATTACAGGTCGACCATCACACGGTCTCCAACTTCCGGCGTGAACACGTCGCCTAGTAACACTAGCCCAGTTTCTTCAGGCACTGGTACTTCACCAAGCGCAGGAACTGGTACTTCACCAAGCGCAGGAACTGGTACTTCACCAAGCGCAGGAACTGGTACTTCACCAAGCGCGGGAACTGGTACTTCACCAAGCGCGGGAACTGGTACTTCACCAAGTTCTCCTAATTCTGGGGCAACACAACAGCCGACAGGCCCAATAACTACCACCACTGTGACGAGAACTGTCCCAGTCTTGGAGATATTAGGTGTGGTCATTCAGGGGATTACAATCCCTGGTATCACACTGCCAGCCGTAACTGTGCCTGCACTGACTATACCGGCACGAGTTGTCACTATTACTACGACAGTGCCTCAGAATGCCGTGCCAAGTTTGGGGACACCAACTCCTGGAGAGGTCGTGACCACTACCGTTACAACAACACTGCCTGGAACGTCGTTACCACCAGCGAGTGGGTCTACTGTCACCTACCCGTCATTCGTGGTATCTCCGACAACTATAACGTTTACTAGGACACTGCCCATGTCACCAGTGGGTACCACAATCACGGTAACTGATTACAGGTCGACCATCACACGGTCTCCAACTTCCGGCGTGAACACGTCGCCTAGTAACACTAGCCCCGTTTCTTCAGGCAGTAGTCCTTCACCGAGCGCGGGCACTGGTACTTCACCGAGCGCGGGAACTGGCACTTCACCGAGCGCGGGAACCGGTACTTCACCAAGCGTAGGAACCGGTACGTCTCCAAACGCTGGAACTAGCCCAGCTAGTCAAGGGTCCAGTCCAGCATCTAGCCCAGCACCAACGGGAACTCAAGCAAGTGCTTCGCCACTGACAAGGACACTACCAGTTGTTGTGATCCCTAATGCGGTGATCCAAGGATTTACGTTCCCCGGCTTAACAATGCCGGCAGTTACAGTTCCTGGTATCACTATTGCTGGCAGTGTGATTACGTTGACGGAGGCACCAGCTGGCGACGTGATACCGACGACCATAATCACATCATTGCCTGGAACGTCACTACCCGCAGTCACTAGCCAGCAGAGTGTATACCCACAAGTCCAATACACTGGTCCATCAGTTTCATTGATAACTTCTATCCCTGCTTCTCCACCTGGCGGAACCTATACGATCTCCAACTATATCACCACTATTACCAGAACACCTACCACAGGGGGGTCGGCTCCTCAGATCGTCAATCCAGGAACGAGTGTAACAAATACAGTGACGTCTCCTAGTAGATCAAGCAATAGTGGATCACCAACTCCTAACACGCCAAATACAACCACAAACACTAGTCCTACAGCATCCGGTTCTGCAGCTACCACAGCCACTTCACCGGTACCGTCAGGCCAGCTTCAGACAACGGTTATCACCAGAACCATTCCAGCAATCACTATTGGTGGTATCACTATCGGAGGCTTGACCATTCCAGCTATTACGATATCACCTATAACGCTTCCAGGAGTTGCAATTCCCCAGAGAACGGTTACAATAACGACATCCGCATATCCTTCTCAATTTCCACAGCTGGTGACACCGACCGTTGGGGAGACTTATTCGACTGTTATCGTAACCTCGATTCCAGGAACATCACTCCCGGGATTTACTCTTGCGGGGACAGTTGTCTCGGGAACCTCTATACCAGGAACTACTGTTCCCGGAACTAACATTCCAGGTTCCGCAATCACGATTTCTACTGCTCTACCCGTGGCGCCTAGCGGTGGGACAGTCACAATTACACCTTCTCAAGCGACTATTCCGCGAATTCCAGACAACTCAGGGCCTATGGTGACCACAATCACGAGTACAGTATCTCCTGCGTCAACTGTCTTCGGTACTACAGTTCCACCGGTGGTAACTACTGTGACTCTCACCGTCTCCCCGGGATCTGTCCAGTTTCCATCGGCAAGCGGTAGCAATCCAACCTCACCTGCTGACGCAACAACTATAGCAACAGTTGGAACACCACTTGCCGTGTCGGAATCTTCGACTACAGTGATAGTTTCAACTATCCAGCCCGCTTCCACAGTGCAGCCTAGCACACTACCCGGTGGTTCACTGCAACCAGGCTCCACCATTCCACCTGTTATTATTACCATCACGCGCACTATTACTCCAAATATACCCCAGACAGCAGCACCAGTGACTGTTACTTCGGTATCTACTGCTGGAGGAACAACGGTCCCCGCTTCGACAGTGCAAGGCGGGTCCGTTGTGCCAGGAACAACGGTGGCTCCTTCTGTTGTGACTGTGACAAGGACTATTACACTGGGTCCAATTGGTGAAACACAAACGTCGCAGAATACACAAAGTCCAGGCTCTCCGACATTGTCTCCTACGACACTTGTTTCCGTTTCGACACTCCCGGGTACAACCGTTAGAGCATCGACTTTACCAGGAGGATCAGTGGTTCAAGGAAACACTCAGCAGCCCTCAGTGATAACTGTCACTAGAACAGTGACACCCGGGATGACTTATGCTGAACAGCAGTCAGTTGTTGTGATTACTTCGACTATACCGGGAACCACCATCGCGCCACAGACTCTTGATGGCGGACAGGTGATTCCGGGAACTACTGTTCAGGCAAGTGTCGTTTCCATCCCTTCGAATATGCCACCAGCCAATGCTGCCACTGGTCCTTCGCTCACAGTGTACACAACTACTGTGCCTGGCACAACAATTGATGCTCAAACTATTGGTGGATATACAATTGGTGGTTATACTATTCAAGGTACGACCGTCCAGGGATCTTCTATTCCAGGATACACGACCACTATAACGAGCTATTTCACAGTCGGCGCAGCTCAGCCCACGGGGGGCATCATTGTCAATGGTAATGGAAATGGAGGAAGCCCTGGTGGAGGCAACGGCGTGACTGTTATCACAATCCCAGGAACTACGATTCCACATATGGTTATACCAGGCGCAGTTATTCCAGGAACAACCATTAATCCAATAACCATTCCAGGATTCACTGCACCTGGAACACAAATTGTGGAGACCATGGTATCAGCAATGACATACGAAGCAACAACCATGAAGGCGTTCACGCTGTATACCACATTGGCACCGTCAGTAGTGACTATAACTTCATGGGTCACTGGAGAGCCTACTGCGACACGTGTACTGCCTCCAGTGACAACCATTACCGAGTGGAAGGCAGCACCAGTTGCTGCTGATGGTGCTGCGGGCGTTAGTGGGTCAGTTATAGTCGAGACCATTCCTGGAGTGACTGTGTCCCAGATCACTTCGTACGTCAATGGCACACTTCGCACGATTCCAGGGACCACACTTCAGGCAATCGAGACCTCAGCCTTGATCATCGACAGCGCCTCTGCAAGCAATCTGGCATCCGCTGCTCTTCAGAGTGGTGCTGCTGGAAATCCGACTTCTCAGATCTCTTCTTCATCTCCTGGCATCACCAGAATAGGTGCATCAACCAGCAACTCCATTCGTGGTTCTCTTAACGCCACTGCTTCGTTTATAACGGCACCTGTGCCCAGTCTCGACACTACTCTTGTCACGAAGGTCACTCAGAGTAGTGTCAAGGCTGCCTTGACCGTTTTACCATCATCCACAACTGGTGCAGGAGCCAAGCCATCCACAGCTGCTTGCAGCGCATATGGTGAAAACAGTAAGGTGCCTACCGCTGTTGATGGAGACTGTATTCGAGGGTGTTTGACTGACTTTGACAGTTGTTCCAGCGGCAACTATTTAAACAATGGTTTCAGCTGTCTGTGGAAGCTTGGCCAGTGCCGATGCTCAAATGGTGACAAGATTTCCTGTTACTTGGTAGGCATGACATAGAGAACGATAGGTTGAATTTTTTGGGTTTCTTGACATATCCTTCAGACCTTCCATGTTTGAATGTTACAATTTTTTCTATACTTTAATAAACAGATTTCATTTTAACCTTTTGACTTTCTTAACTTCACTTCACGAAAGGCCAACGCAAGAACGGTGCATCTATCAATTATACACATGTTAACGTATTCGATCCATATCTCACTTAAGAAGTGAATCAGTTCAGTGTTCAATCAGAAGATTTGAGGAAGTGCATTGATATCCCCCATTGATAGCGGTTAGGACCACCACAACTATTGCACGGTAATTAAAAGAACAGTTATCGTTCGATGTATGGCTGTACTAATTTTTATCGAACTCCATCTCAAATCCTTCAGATCAGTCGCACAAATATAAGATTTCATCACAATACCATCAGTCAGGTTCTGTGCATATTCTTCTATAAAATGTATTAACAATCGGCAGTGCACGCAATGATAGGTCAGCTTTATGATGAAATGTTGCTGTGCATGACCGAGCGCAGATTAGGGCTGTATGCGACAATCGTCATCATACGGATTCCTATATATATGCGGCAACGGCCTTTTCCCCACTTAACTTTGTTATCCCAATCTTATCTTAATTCAACATGAAGACCGCGGCAGCGTTTTTCATCTCGCTGGCAGCTACTGCTATTGCTGGAATCCCCTCGTTCAAGTTCCAAGATTTGGTGGGTTCGCCTGTTGAGATCCTTGACGACAAAGAGATCCCAGGCAAATCGCCAGTGGGCCTATGTGACGCTGAACTTCCCCAGCTGTTGGACATTGAAAGTATTGTCATCAGCCCGAATCCGCCTGCAAGGGGGTCGCAGCTCAACATCACAGCTAGTGGCTCTATAAAGAGCACGATTGAAGAGGGTGCCTATGTCGAGGTGGATGTGCGATACGGCTACATCAGACTGCTCAAACAGACATTGGACTTGTGCGAACAGATTGAAAATGTGGACTTGCATTGTCCAGTTGAAGAAGGGTTTACCAGCATTGAAAAGGCTGTTGAGCTTCCTGACGAGATTCCGCCAGGCAAGTATCTTGTAACTGCTCGTGCCTTCACGGTGAACGACGAACTACTTACGTGCTTGACGGCTACTGTTGAGTTTCCCGTCGAGTTGGCATGAATTTAGTGTATTTTATTTTCTTGAGGCCTAAGCCTAGTTTTGTTTGCATTAATATTGCTCTTTTTATAGATGCTATACTATTTTTCAATCCATTTATTTCTTCTTGCACTGACAGAAGTTTACTGCCTAATAACTCTAGCGCTATACTCCTAGTATCTCATCCTGTCATTACCTTCCACACGCAAGCACTATTTCACAGTCATGGCGTGTTCATGGCACACAGTTTCACGCTCATCAGAGATCGACCACATGTTCAATCAGGTCATGAGACTCGTGAAATTCTTGAGATTTTCATATTGTGTTCTGCGTTTTTCTCTAGCACTTTCGTGGGTTACAACGGAATAAATATAACAATGCTGACGGCCAAGTCCAAATTACATTCTGACAAGCGGAGTCGTGCTATCTGATGAGTCCAATGAAATCCTCGTTGTGCCAGGTACAGAGTCCTCCACCTGACTAGCGGCTGATGAATATATAGCAGTTGCACGATGCATGAGACTCTCTGCTTCGGAGCTTTGAGCAAGATATCGCGCCCTCTTCTGCTGCCTTCTGCGTTGCCATGACTGTGGAATAAGAGGAATCGATCCATGTAATTCTTCATAACGAAGACTGATCACCATGAGGATTACAAATAGCCAATATAGATTGTATGAAATAACAGATCCATAAGTGGCACTGTTCTGCCATCCCAGCAGAGCGTTGAACAGCATCCATGGTCCGTCGGCCTGAGCGTTGCAGCAGTTAACGTGCCACACAGAGTTGGAAATATCATAAGATCCAGGTCCTGAGCCCTGTTCGCTGATATCCTGGCCAACCTTTTTAACGAATTTCTCAAGCTCGAGAAACCATATTCCTCTAGAAAAGAGACCAGCGGCCACGAGATAGAGAAAGCAGGTTGATCCCACAAGAAAGTACTGTATCGAAACATTATTGCCCGATCTGTACATAACCCACCCCACCAAGGTTCCTAAGCTGATAGCAGAGATAACGGCAAGAGGAAAAGATGATACAGGAGCGCTGACGCCCACACCACCCAGAAACACTACTGCTTCTAATCCCTCTCGGAGAGTCGTGATAAGAGGCAAGATAGCCAGAGCATATTTCCTAGACAACTGACGGAGGCCCCAGCCAGCGTGGCCCTCATGGGTAGCAATAATAATCTTGGCCAGTTTTATCCTCCACTTGTCCTTCATCTTATTAATCCTTAGCATTGCCAGTCCCATGAACGTAATAATGACCGATGCTACTATTGAGAAAGAAGCTTCCCATATGCGCTCTGTTGCGTTCCACAGATTTTTTCCGAGATAATAGAATGCAAAAACAAATGTAGTGCCAATAATGAGGCAAACAAAAAGACCGACGGCTGCTCCTACCCATACTTGCGTCACCAACTTTTGGTACAAGTTCTTGTTCACGATCGCTTCCCCGCCATCCTTATCTACTAAGAACCCGCGCTTCAAAAACGCCAGAAGGACCGAGACTATTACTGCCGTTTCCAGGGTCTCCCTGAATATCAGGAAGAACACCTGAACTGAAAAGTAGTCCTCAAAAGCCATGAAGCCAGTAGAACTCTTGCAGTGCGTTATATTTGTAGAAAAAGTACCAGTCACGTGGCTTGGAAACTAGTGCTGTGTTAAACTTTTAAAAATGTGCAAAACAGTACGTTGAGAAGCAAAAATCTAAGAAGACGCAGAATGGAGAAGAAAGGCTATATATCCGTATGCACGTTTCGGAGTTCTATATGCCGTGCCACACCGCCTACTAGGTCCGGCCACGCATAGGTGCAGCATTATCTGATCACAATGTCCGTTTGGGGCCTAACCTTAAATTATCAGATCGGATTGCTCTTTTGGGACAGCACATAAGGGGCGAAGTACCGTTTCCCATAGTCTACTAAAGTCGTATTTGGGATGATCCTTCAATGAATTTCTCACCGATGGCATCTGATATTTTGCGATGATGTTGTTCTGTGCAGATTGCATTACCGATTGCGTTGATTTGTGATAATTTAGAGCTCTCGATTTGGGTTGACGAATTTCTCTTCCACAGGAGTTGTATATACTCTCTTTTATAATAACATGTACGAACAAGAGATATACATATATCTGGAAACTCCAAATAAAAGACACAATTTGATGAAGAAATTAGTATCTAATTTGAGGCGGGAACATCAAATCTAAAGTTCTCGGCTAATTAAATAAGGTTTGAAGCCGAATATAAATATGAACGTAGAAAAAAAAGAAGTGATTGCGGAAGTGAAGCAGGCATGAGAAATATTTGGCTTAAAAGAGTGCTTGTTTTGGTATCATTGGTATGGGCAGGCGAGTCATCTCAAGTCCCACCAGGAGTCGTGAAAATTGACGTAAAAAAAGTACCTCATCCAGTCGTGAATAAACGAGAGGTCGCAGACGTTGGAAACGAACTGCTGCAGAGAACAAATCAGGAATTTGCAGATCAAGTAGATAATCAGAAATATTACTATTCGACAGACGTCGGAATTGGGAATCCCCCGCAGCATCTGAATCTGCTGCTAGATACTGGATCATCGGATACTTGGGTATTCACGCCGAATACTAAATTCACTGGGAGCGGGAATAAACCGTCACAGATATTCATTCCGGCTAATTCTAAGTCCTACAAATCGAATGGCACGAGTTTCACAATACAATATGGAATCGGGACAACGGCGGCAGACTGGGGCACTGACGACTTTGAAATTGGCGGAGTGACTGTTAAAGGGCTCTCTATAGGAACTGCCACTACGGCAGACACTCCCAACGGAATTGTGGGAATTGGCCGGCCAGAAGCAGAAATAACCAATAACAAAGGTGTCATATATGAGAATCTTCCTATGAAGCTCGCGGCCGACGGATATATCAATTCAGCAGCATACTCGCTTTATCTGAATGATATCAACGCAAAATCGGGCACCATTCTCTTTGGAGGAGTTGATTCAGCAAAGTATTCGGGACCGCTGAAAGCACTGCCTATTTCGCATCCGAAGCATTTGGGTGTGACTTTACAAGGGCTGCAGAGCGACGGAAGAGACACTCGGAACCTCATTGCAAAGCCCCAGACGGCAGTCTTGGACTCGGGGACGACGCTGTCATACTTTTCCTCGGACGTCGTTCAGCAGATCCATCAGGCTTTAAATGCAAACCCTTCGTTCGCTATTGGCCAAAAATACTACTGTGACTGTAACGTCACGCAGAATCTTATTATGAATTTCGGGGCAACCAAGATCAAAGTACCGAACTACAACTTCTTGTGGCCCATAGAAACCATTGTCAACCCAGGGCTTGCAAATTTTGTATTTCCCCAAAATTCTTGCTATCTCGGAATCGAGGAAATCCAGAAAGGAATGGACTTTTTCTTGATTGGCGACAACTTGCTGCGAGCGTTCTACACGGTCTACGACATTCAGAACAACCGGATTGCCGTGGCCCAGTCTAACCCCGGCGGTCCTGGATCTAACATCAAGGCAATTACAAAGTCGTCAATACCAGGAGCGTCCTAATAGCACACATAAATGTCAAAAGCTGTGATTAACAACATAATAACCAACAAAAACTGCGTAGATGTCAGGGATGTTGACTTCATCTCGTAGAAGAGCACATCATAGTACCCCCAATGGAGCTATATACAATTTAGCGACTCGGAGCGACCGGTGGAGGGGCGAATCCCTGCTCAGCACCAGGAGCCAGCACCTCGTTCGCAGACTGAGTGAGGGACATCTCCTTCTCCATCTCTATCAGCTGCTGCTCACTGAGGATTGACAAGGACAACGGAACACCGAGAAGCAGACTCGACGTGGTGAGAATCCACAGAGACTTTCCTCCAAGCTGAAGAGCAGAAGATGCCGCATTATAAAGCGAGCTTGATGTCGAAGCAATCTTGGTGCGGTACTGAGGCGGTACAACGTCCTTCAAGGCGATAATGCGCTCAACCAGCGATTCCTGGCCGATATTCTCATCATCGAATTCGTCTTCTGAGAACTCTGACTCAGTGTCAGTAAAGTCGGCATCGTTTTCCTCGACAATCTTCTCGTTGGGGACCTCTAGCGACTCATCGTCTACCAATGTGACCTTGACCATGATGGATGTAAAATGAAAAGTTGCAGATGTTAGGGGCGTTGTTGACCTGCGTCACATATGCAAACCTACATGTCGGTCACGTTGTTAGCGTTACTCGGCTCATTGCTATTGAATGACAAGGCACCAATAACGAATGAAAGCGTAACACGTAAAAATTTACATAAATATATACATCTGATGGCTTTATTATCAGATAATAATAACGTAGCTCTCAAAATAGAAAAAATCAAATGAGTAAAAAGGTTAAGTAGCGTCCATAAAATTGGCATCACATGTCATTAGAAGATAAATATATTGGCTACCAAGCAATAAATGTCTACCAATCTTACAGGTATACAGCAACAGCCAGCGAGTTCTTAATAATGAGCAGAACATTCATAATTCGTAAATATATACATCACATCAAAGTCAAAGCTGAAAAGTCGTCGGACTTCTCGTTAGGTCTCAAAGGTTGGCGCTCTCTGACCAGGGTCGCCGTATCCATCACGGTGCCGTTGTTCGACGCGATGAAGTCGTACGTCAAGTGGGTGCTGTTCTGCACCGTGATCTTGGCCCACCCCAGTACGCCCTCGAGCGTTTTTACTAGGTAGTCGCTCGCATATGCCATGTTAACCGGATCCAGTCCCTCGGATTGCCCACCAGAACCGTTGAGAATGTACCATGGGGCTTTTGGGTTGTTGAGACCGTTGGGGTCTGGCACACCGTTCTTCCCAATGGGCAGATTCCGCTGGTAGTTGTGGATGTGGCCAAACAAGGCCACGTCTACTCCGTACTCCAGGAAAAGGTCTTCAAATGCATTCTGACATTCAGGACAAGCGTTTTTTGCAGCCACGTACCATGGCTTATGGCCTGCGACAATGATCCACGGCGTCTTCGTCCTGTCGACCGAGACGAGGTCGTTTCTGAGCCACTCTGCCTGCTTGTTGAGATAATAGGCAGAGTCAGTTGTAGGTTCGCCGTCAATGCCAAACTCAAGTTCGGTGTTGAGCTGCACGAAATGCACAGAATAGTAGTCAAATGAATACCACATCGTCGCCATGGTGTCGTGTGAGTCATCGCTGGCAGAAGGCATGGGGAAATGGGTCAAATACCCCGAAAACGACCGGTGATTCTTCCCGCATTCCTGGCCATCAGCAGTCAGAATAGAGGCAACACGGGTGCCACAGTTGATATCATGATTACCAGGCCCCACCATGTAAGGACGGTATGCAGAGATAGGCTCGATGTCGTCATAGAACGCATTGAGAACCGTATTGAAAGCCTCGAGATTAGGCCCGCGATGGCTGTCGTCGTTCAAGAAGTTGTCAGCATACGCAATGTCGCCGTTGTGCCACACAAAGTCGTACTGGTCCTTCGAGATGCGCAGCGAGTCAAACGTTGTGACTGGAGCCATCAGCACGCCCTCCTCCTCGCCGTCCTGACTCCAAGTTCCCAAGCCCTCATCCCCAAGGTTACCCAAGTCCGCAACCGACGCAAATGCAAATGGCTTGAAGTCGACGTCGTCAGCAACCCGTTCTGGAGCAGTGCGGAAGCTGAAATGCCTTGGATCACTTCCCGAGTACGACACCTCATAGTAATACGTGGTGTTTGGCTCGAGATTTTCAAGCGTCACATAGTTGCTGTATGTCCAAGACGTCGGGTAGGTTGCTGAGAAGCCGAACGCAACGTTGTCGAGCTTGGTGGGCGAAATCCCATAGCGAACTTGAGGACGTCTGATATTGCGCAGCGTGCTCCAGCTCACAAGCATCTCCGAGCTGTGTCCAGTGAGAGCCAAGTGACGCTGGAACGGGAAAGCGTCCACTGGGATCGGACTGGCAGTAGCAGCAGCCACCAGCCATACAGCTGCAAACCACCACTTCATGGTAACCTGATGGAAGGCAACTAGATTGCGGTGGGCATGGCGCTTATTTATAGTTGCCCCCCCGTATAAATTCCACACCGCAACTTGCAGAAACATAACAAGCTTTTGTATGCATGCATAGCAGCAATACGGAGATCATTATCGCAGCCGCTCCACGTGGGATTTGGAGCCAATCATTGAGATGAGCTGCTGCACACCAGCGCGACTGACAGGCGAGCAAAACGCCAGATAGGTGGCCACGCCCATGCCAGTATAAGCACTCGCGTGCAGGAACCGCCTGTACAGCACGATGGTGGTCACACGAGCTCGCTATGTACATCCCAGTTAGGCACAATAAACAAGCACCCGAAACAAAACACAGCCAAAGCGGACTCCAGAAAATAAACCCCACTACATACATGCAGTAGTAGTAATAGTAGTTACAAACCGCGAGGCGGACATATTATAGTGGTCGAGACTTCCAGAAATACCAATTTGTAGCAGAACCATTAGTAGGAGAAGCTATAAGCAGCAGAATTCATGACTAACAGCATTAATTAGCCGTCGAGAGCAGGTCCTGCTACAAATACTTCAAAAGTCTGAGAGATCACAGAGTGACTAGCCATTTTTTTCTGAGTCGTCTAGCATTCTGACCCAATTCGGCTCTCGAATTATCGCCTCCCATAGCTATCAAGTCAAAAGATAAGCTGCGATCGCACTTCAAATTTGATTATCAAAATCAATCATTGACCATATGTGAATATCCATTCAATTTCAATTGCAGACCTGAATTCAATCCCTGGGGGTCAGTTGTGGTCGGTCAACCAACATAGCTCAACCGTCGTAGGTCCAGGCGTCGCAGCTGGTTCACAGCTTCACGTCCCGAAACAAATCTGGGTTAGTGCCTGCATAGCTGTCGTGCTTACCAGACAGTCGGGGTCTAGCATCGTCCGCGTGCTGTCGGCGCTCGTGTACCAGCACATTCAGTTGTTGCCTCAAGCTATGCATCCCCGACTGCATCATGGCCATGTCCTCGTAGAGGCGCACGTTCTCGCGCATCATCATGACTGATTGCTTGAAGTAGCGGTCGTTGACCGTCGACGTAAACAGATCCACCTCCTGGCGCAGCCGCTGCTGGTCGACCGACAATCGCACTAGTTCCGAGGCGTCCACTGAATCTACCACCTCGCTGGATTCGCTGGACTCACTAGCCAGCGACAGAATCTTGTCCAACTGCATGCGTAGTGTCCTATTGTGGGCCTCGAGCTGGCGAATGCGGTCCTGCTGGCTGCTTAGAGTCGGGGCCAGCGCCACAAACACACAGGTCTCGCTGTGTTCGTCAATGGCTTCGGTCTCGAACCGCCTGGCCCACCATTTACAGCCAAACTGACGACTCCCACAGTACACTGGTGCTGAGGAACATTCGTCCAGATGGCTCTGGAGAGTATTAGCCGCCATCTCCTGGCCACAATGGCTACAGGCAACGCTCACATTGCAGCAGTCGAACTGTAAGTGGTGGCCCAACGTTGCCTCCTGTAAGGTTTCTCCACACTCTCTTGGACACACCACCGTTCGATGTTTGCAAGACGCAGCACCTGCTTCGCTCTTTGCAACGAGCTCCTCGCACTTCGATCCGTCGTCGAGCGTGGCGTTACACTTTACACGCACGAACAGACACTCGTTCTCCACGTGCTTCTCTAACAACCATCTCTTGTCCTGGTACCCGCAACCGTTGCCAGAATAGGGGCATTTCACTACCAGGTCATCAAGCAGACTGCGCAGCAGATACGGTGCTTGGCGGATGTCCTTGTCGCCAAGTGGATGCCTGTCGACAGGGCACAGAGCTGGCTGGCGACGGTGGTGGGTCGTTTCAGCGGATTCCCTGCGAAGCTTGATCACCTCAGTGATACAGTCATGGCAAAACGTATGGCCACAAACCGTAGTGAATGGGTCCACGAGCACCATCTGGCAGATGGGACAGGTGAGCTGCTCGCGCTCTGACTCGTAGCCCACGTATTCCAGCGTCCAGTAATCGATCATGTTGGAGTGTGGAGGGAGACACGGCTGAATGTGGGGTGCACAGGGAACTGATGGAAGTGCGTGACTTGACACATGCAAATATAAACTACAACAGGCGAACTCAAAAAATAAATGGCGCATGGAATTTGTCAGACTGCAGCTAAGAAAATTAATGCTATATATCACATAGTGTAGATTTATATCGATTTTTTGGCATCTCTTATAGGAATTTACCAAGTGACACGAATCGGGTAAAAATAGAGAGCTGTGTGTAGACATGTATACATCTCAGGAACGTTAGTATACGAGGGTCACGCAAGTTGAGGAGTGCTACAGCAACGAGACTCTCCAAAACGTCGCCTGTTGACATTGAAGCTGAAAGAGAGTCAACTTCTCCTAAGACACAAGTACCTTGGAAGATGAAACTCAACGCTAGAATTACGAAGTGAACGGGAAAGGTCAGAACACAAGGATGTAGGAGTGAACTAAAGTTCAGTATAATAAGTTGCTATTTCCTAGAATCATCATCGATCAACTTGAAACATATAGAAAATGATCAATTCGACAGGACGACATTTGGGCAAAGAATGCCGCAGCCTCATCTGGACAGACAGTGTCGATTAACCTGCAATAAGTGACAGGTCTGCATTAGCATGATGATAATCTCCGGTGCGTTACTCACAACCCAACCCCAGTTCAGAACTCTGAAATATTAGTGTGATCGATCCAGACAGAGATAGCTTGGAGGATATACACGGGGAAACCGGGTCACTACGTACGAGCTCAAGAAAATTTAATATTTATTGAGTTGGCGCAACTGTAGCTACTAACGGTTGGACCAAAATTTGACCAACGCTTAGTGAGTCTATGCTCTAGCACTATGTGCCCAATTATAGTATGGAAAAGAAGGTTCTGCTCGTGACAACCCCGGTACATCGCTACTGTGGAGCGATGCTTAGCGGGTAGTTTAGCAGAAGTCCTGAATACGAGTCTATTCGGCATGACGAAGTTGCAGAATAATTTTCTCTGCTGCAATGACTCCATCGTGCTGTAGCAACTGCTGCGCAGTTGTAGTAGATGCTTCCAGTACCATTGAGTTGCACCAGTCCAATTTCGGTGCAGCAATTTGCTCTTTCAGTTCAATGTGCCAGCACACCACTGAGTGGGCCTGAATTGTTCATCCTTACAAAGAAACTCCTAGGAGTCTCAAAGCAGTCTCTGCTGGCGAACTGAGGCCATAGATTGATCTCAAAGCACGGACTTGAGATGAATTTCAGGGTTGGACGTAATTTACATCCTTGCACATATCCGGGCACTCCTAATCGATGTCATAGGATATGTTAACAAATGACTTCTAAGCAATTCAGCGTGCGACCCCTTCCTCGTATTGCATACTACTGCTGGACATTGGTATTATGCTTGTCAGACGCAGCTCGCCTCACATTTCCTCATTTAGTTGCAGTACATATGTAGAGCTGGGGCTCTGGTACCACCTCAACAACCACCATCCACCATGGCCAGTGCCGCGAAGTTAAGGCTCCTGAGCGACCAGACTCGTATATCCATAGAAGAGCGCAACCGGCTGGTCGAGCTGGGCGTGGTCGTATCGCACGGCGAGGATTATGAAATCGTGCAGGCGCTGCGGTCGCTGCGTGGCGGTCTCAGCCAGCTGGCTACTGTTCATGATAACGCATTTGACAAGCTTGCCCGTCAGTACCAGGCGTTGTTAAATTTGTACCAACAGGACCCCCAGGTCCATTTAGAACCCAGTCTTCTTGAAGTTCCCACGATTGTACCGCAGCAGCGGCCAGTGGCAGATTCAGATTTCGAGAGAGGCTCTGGTGAGTCCCACTCAGCAACCGATGCGGCCAAGCTCAGCAAGTCGGTGCGGTTTAAGGATGTCTTAGTTGAAGAGGAGCCGGCGGAGCGAGAGCGGTTCGTGCAGCCATATCACGACGACCCGGCGCCGATGTACGAGGAGCAGCAGCAGATATTGCGAGACCAGGACGAGCACCTGGACCGGCTGGCTTTGTCGGTTGCTCGCCAGCATGAACTGAGTATCCAGATTGACGACGAGCTGGATGAGCATTTGGAGCTGCTGGACGACGTTGATCACATGGTGGACCGCTCGCAGTATCGGTTGGATGGTGCCAAGAAGCAGCTGGACGTGTTTTCGCGCAAGGCTCGCCAGCACGGGTCTACTATTACCATCACCATATTGGCGCTGACACTATTTATCCTGCTAGTGGTGCTGAGTTAGTGCATTGCCAGCTCAACTCATGACACGGATGGAGTCAGTGACAGCTGAATGGAGCACAATGTGGCCCCCCAGTGGTTCTGAGTGAGTACAGAGTGCTCTAGCACGAGTACAGCGCGGTCCTGTGTGACTACCGTGTAACTTATATATACCCAGGGATAACTTCAAATGGCAGACTCCAGACAAGTTTCGGAAACTCGACAGCAGTTTCTACAAGGCTCAGAGCGAAGTGTTCTATGCAGGACACCAGTGGAGCAAAATAGCCGTGAAAATAACGGAATTCGTTTGGAGTACACCAGTTCAGAACATCGGAACACAGCAGCACACTGACGGACCAATACACAGCGGACCAAATGACTACCAAACTACCAAACTGCCAGACTACGGCCACCGGCGTGCGTGTTCACTATATTATTTACTATCTCATGTAGCATCTATCATAATCATCAGTCATATCTTGGAATCAGATTCCGCGGCTGGCGGACCGGCGACCCAGTGTAAACAGCAGAACTACCAGCGCTCATATAGCTGCCAGGACCTGCTTGCGGGTGCAGGGCATTGTGCGGGCTGTTCGCAGCCATCCTCACCGGCTGGCCCGTCACTCCGCTGTACACAGCGTCTCCAGCAGGACTGTACCCGTAAGCTGCTGCGTACTGCTGTGAATGCGTATACGCTGGAGACTGCGCTTTGGTGTGCTGTGGAACATAGCCATTGCCTGTTTGTCCATACGGTCGATGCGGAGTCTTGTTCATTGGGTTGTGGACGTAAGCAGGGCCCTGAGGGCCGTACTGGTAGCCAGAATGACTTTCAACACCTCCAGCTGCGAAGCCAGCGTCGAGCTCAGCGAACTCGCCAGGACAGAACTCCAGGTCGTCCTGGATATCGAAGGTTCGCCCTGCATTAAACCGCAACAGGGGAGTACTGTACATGGTGAATGGATGAATGGGTGTATGCAAATAAAAACCGCTTCAACGGAAGCTGGATGCTGAATAAATACACAGCTGGACAACGACTTCACAGCTATCTTCTGCAACGTTGACAACAATAGAGGTGTCAGATTCGGGTTGGCGGCAAGGTAGGTTGCAATTGACGAATATGTGATCCGTTATATTCCCATCGGTTGGCCTGGTGATGGTCTGGTGATAAAGGGAAAGGGGGGGGGTGCTCTGAGTACCACCACAAATCAGAAATATTCACAAAAAATGCTCGTCGCTGCTGCAAATGCGGTCAACGGACAAAAAGACGACTTCCAATTGAAGGTGCTGCAGTCACAATAGGCTGTAATCTTCAAGCTGGTTCGTCCAAGCAAGCCAACTGAAGGTAACGTAGCTTTCTATGTATGTGTAAATTGGAAATTTCTGTCTAGGGTAAATTATGCATCATCACGAACTAGACTTCTGATTTCAGAGCTGCTCTCAAGCTGACCAAAAGGACAAAGCGATATCTCACTTTGCATCGCTGATCGTCTTGGATTGAGCATTTGATTTACTTTTCTGGCCTGTGGGTTCTCAGACAGATTGGGATCATCTGGATGTTGAGGTCCAAATGTTAAGGTCCAAGTCTCTGCTGGCAACTGCCAAGGAATCAGTGCACCCGACAACGGCTGCCAGAACGCGATTCGCACCATCTCCAACTGGCCATATCCATATCGGATCTCTCCGTACCGCTCTGTACAATTACCTGCTGGCTAAGTCCACTAATGGTCAGTTCATTCTTCGTCTCGAAGACACTGATCAGTCACGTCTCGTCGCTGACGCAGAGGACAACATATATCGGTCTTTACAGTGGGCAGGGCTTCAATGGGATGAGGGTCCAGGAGTAGACGGCCCGTATGGACCCTATCGACAGTCAGAAAGAACAGATATTTACCAGTCGTACGTCAGATCTCTCATCAACTCTGGTGATGCCTATAGATGTTTCTGTTCCCGGGAAAGGCTCGACAAGTTGGCAGACTCAGCTAGGAAGCTGCAACCCCCATCACTAGCGTCCTATGATCGCAAGTGTCTGCGCAATGTTTCACATAGTCAAAGCGACCAAATGGCTGCTGATGGAGTGCCGTTTGTTGTCCGCCTGAAAGCGCCAGACTCGTACCCGGATGTTCACGACCTGCTTCATGGCAAAGTAGCTATCCAGACCCAGATTAACTATCAGGACCGCCGATATGACGACCTGGTCCTGCTGAAATCAGATGGATTTCCGACTTATCATTTGGCCAACGTCGTGGATGATCACCTGATGGAAATCTCGCATGTTGTCCGCGGTGAAGAATGGTTGTCATCCACCCCAAAACACGTCAGTCTGTACTCTGCATTCGGCTGGTCGCCTCCCAGATTCATCCACATACCGCTTCTAACCTCTATGCATGATAAAAAGCTCAGTAAGAGGGCTGGAGATACGGGTATTCTCGCCATGGCCGAAACCCGGGGGATCTTACCCGAAGCTCTTGTCAATTTTGTAGCCCTGTACGGGTGGTCGCCTGACAGGTCTAAATCAGTGGGAGTATCTTTGTCAGAAATTTTCACTCTCGACGAGCTGGTGTCGCAGTTTTCTCTCGACGGGCTGACTAAGGGGAACGCCAAAGTTGATCAGAACAAGCTGATGTTCTTCAACAGCCATTTTTTTCGCCAGAGACTCCAGGATCCACAAAAACGACAGCACATCATTGATGACTGTCATAGCAAGATTGTTTCCCGCTACAAAGATGCTGACTCGGATATTGTAACCTCAAAGAGGTTCGATAGACAGTATACTGAGTTGGTATTCTCGGTATTTCAAAAAACTTTGACTAGCGTCAATGACTTTATGGACAAAAGCTCATATTTTTACCAGCGTCCCACAGTTTCGCCAAACGCAGACGCGAGCGAGATTTGCGCCGCCATTTCTAGAAGTATTCAGACAGGTACCAACTTGTCTGCTGCTATAAGTGCTGCGACAGAGAAATGGCCAAAGAAAAAGATCTTCGAGGCTCTACGCCATGGACTAGCTGGCGGAATACCAGGTGTGCCAGTGCCAAAAATTATCGATGTCCTTGGCGACGAAGTGGTAAAATCTAGAATTGCCACTTGTAAATAGTTCTGGAATCAAATATATGTATTTATTATAACTGCTTCAGCTCTTCGAGTCGTGATATGATATCGCTGGTTTTCCAGCTGGAGGCCTTCTTAGAAATCACCTCACCAGCGTAAATGCAACATATTTTCATCCGCCTATCGTATGGCAAATTTCTCAAAAGCTTGGGAGTCACTAGAAAATACTGCGAGGTGTTTTCTTTGCATGCCACTTCGACCATCCGTTTGTGTACCATTCTTTCGTTTGCCTGGTCCATTCCCTGGTTGATTTCATCCACGACTCGGAACGGCGACTTGGCAAGCTCTTGAAGCGACATCAGATACAATACGGTGGATACTGACCGTTCACCGCCAGATTGCCTTCGTCTGTCAAGAACCTGCATTTCAGCACTCTGTCGGAAACTCACCATGATATCTAACCGCCATTGCTCAAACCGCTTCTCCACCTTGTGGAGAACCACCTGACCTTTGCAACCGATTGCGCTGAATGCCTCACTGAATTTGCCCGATATATGATCCACCATCTTATCTAACTCAGCCTCCCAGCTTGCCGATAGGTCTCTTATTTTTGATTCCAAAGCAGATCCTGACGTGTCCTGATGAGTGATGCTATTTTTCAGTTCAGCGATCTGTGCTGCCAACTGATTGTTCTTGGCAATATGGTGTTCCGCATTTCGAGCTTCTTCTGACAATTGCAACTTTGCCTTTAAGCTTAAAATCTTATCTTCCAGTGCTGTCATGCTATAACCAGAGGCAGCATTAAACAGCTGAGTACGTTGATCATCTGGAAGAGCCTTGAGTCTGGCCCTCAGATCTTTGAGCTCCTGAAGCACTTTGCGACCCTCCTCCTTGATTTTCTCTTCTTCTTGCTCCAGTGCCTGTATACCAACTTTTGCAATGTCCTCAAATACAGACAACTCGTACTCTAGTCTTTTCTCTTCCAGAGAGCAGTATGCAGCCTCCTGGCTCAGCCGATTAAAGTCCTGTAGTACAGACTGCGAAGTGCTGCATAATCGCGACAACTCAACTGCTTTTTCTTCTAAATCCCGATACAAGTCGTTTCTCTTAGCCTTGAAATCTAGTGGACTATTTTCTGCGCGAGATATCTCGTCTTCTACATCTTTCAGTTTCAAGTTGAGATCCTGTAGTTTCCCTTCGTAAGAATCGAACTTTGACTTTTCCGTCCTGAGAGACTCCATAGATATTTGGAGCTCACGCTTTTCA
Source organism: Sugiyamaella marilandica (assembly GCA_030563205.1). Taxonomy (NCBI): domain Eukaryota; kingdom Fungi; phylum Ascomycota; class Dipodascomycetes; order Dipodascales; family Trichomonascaceae; genus Sugiyamaella; species Sugiyamaella marilandica. Next base: position 259,605 of record JAKUBH010000005.1, on the reverse strand, counting down.
GCAGTAATCTTTTCCACTTCACTCTGGACGGCTGCTATTTGTGAATTAACTTTCTCTATTCTCCCGGCAAGCTCCTTCTTCTTTTCATCTACCTCTCGCAAATAAGTCTTATCAATTTCGTTTTCAAGCGCTTTTGCCCACTGAGGCATGCCCTCGATATTTCGGCTGGAACTTGATACCATTTTGCGACCATAGTTCGACCTGCTGAAGGACCGAATCTGGCCCAATCCAATGCAACGACCCAAAAATGACGACCTTTCAAGAAAATGATCATGACGGTCCAGAAGGGCATGCCTCGAATATGGAACTGCGTGGAGTCGTTCGGTATGACATAACGTGTTCAAAACTGGGGCTGGACCTTCCAAAGCATCTATAATATAGCCATCGAATCCGGCATCTATTAACTCTCTAGACGCAATTGGACGTCTATGGTCATCAAGACGCTGAATTGACCTTGAGTATTCGACCACGTTAACGTTAATATGCAGCTTGTCAATTATGTGTTCAGCAAACACCACAAAATCTTCACGCGACTGACAAGTAAAAGTCAACATGTTTTGCAGGCTCACAAGATTGGCAAGCAATGGTACAACCCCTTTGTCCTTTACAGTAACGTTGAGGATTGCCGGCTCGTACACTTCTTTTTCGAACAACTGTCTATTCTCTCTTATAAACTTGAGAGCTTTCAGTATATTCTCGCCATTTGGAAGCCCTCTAACAACCTTTAGCTTTTGACTGCGAATGTCCCGCGCATCGGAAAAAATAGCTTCTATTTTTCTCATTTCCAGATTCATTGGCGTTAACAATGACCTTGTCGAGCTGAATTCTTCCTTCTTGTCATATATAGCCTGGTCAATAGCGCGAAGTTCTTTCCTCTTGGATAAAATGCCCTCAGACACTTCTGCTAATCTCGATTTATCTGGCGGATTGGATTCAATTGTCATTATAGCTCGTTTAAGCTTTGTTCGATCTTCTCGGAGTCTAATCATCTCATCTGTAAAGGACTTCTCCCTAGATAATATCATTGGAAACTCCTTTTTTTTCAGCTGCTCGATTTCCCCAAAGAGTTCAGTCATTCTCTTCCCGTTCGACTGTATACCAGTCGATGCATCTCTCTCTATGTCACTAAACTGCATTTTGCGCGTTCTCACGCTCTCAAGTTGGCGCTTGACTTGACCGATAACCGGTTCAATAGAGCCGTTTCTTCGCCGTGCGACCTCGATCTTTCGTCGGCATTCGTCTAATGCCGTTCGCAACAGTTGCTTTCGATCGCTGAGTTCCCGAACCAAACAAAACGGCTTTGCAGCCTCTAATTGCTCCAGTTCACTTTTGGTCTCCTGAATAGCAGTGATTCGCTGCACTACTTCGTCGTTCTGCCGGTACTCTTCTTCCAGCTGACTCAGTTTTTCTTCATTTGCTGCCTTTGAGTTGGTTTGCAAACTAAGTGTTTGACTCAATTGTATAAGCTCCTGATGGGTTTCGACCATCCCAGCGGAACCAACGGCTGTCTCAGTGCTGATAAGTCGTTCTTCCGGAGTCAGAGCAGCGAAATCATTAACCCTTTCTTGGGGCAAGAACTGGCAAAGGTTGTCAACCTGGATTCGCAGGTCTTTTATCAGAGACGATACTATCTTCATCGTGCTCTTGGACCCATTTAACTCCCAGACACTGGTTCCATCAATGCCAATATACCGCGTAATAACGTAATTGTTGCGCTCCGATCGCGGTGCCTGCAGCTCAATATCGATTTGGGCTCGCTGGCATCCAGTTTTCACGTAATCTGTAAGTTTTCGGGGGCCCAGGTTCTCGGGCTTTCCACACAACCCAAGGCATAGCGCTGCTATGAGTGTACTTTTACCGGTTCCATTGGGTCCTATGATTAAGTTGAGAGAGTTTCCCAGCGTGTACTCCACGTAGCTGTAGACAACGAAATCCCTCATGCAGACCCGGACGATGGCACCGGGAGCGAACTCTTCTTCGTTAATATAATGAATTAGCTCAGGAAATATAACCTACCAGGACCATGGGATTCGTCGTCGTATCCGGCTGACAATGTAGTATCTGGAGAAACTGAGTCGCCAGCTTCTAGATCGGTGTCATCATCTTCAGATGGTGTCCGATTCTCCTTTTCCTCACTATGTATCCTTTGACGTTTATCAGAATCACGTCGTATGTCCACATTTGACCGTTTCGAGGCCATCTGTGATGCTCTGAACGATTCTGTTAGGGCCATCAATGAGCACAAAGTAGGAATCACGACGTCGACGCGCAACATGCCGCATATATGCATTAGGTACGCACGTCGTTCTTCATTGCTGATTTAACTTTTAGAGGTTACTATAACGCATATAATTAATGTCATTTTAAACGGCGTCACTGTACTTCCCACTTTACAGCTTTGATGATTTTTAGTATGTAAGTTATTTATTTTATTTTAGAACGCCTGATTCCCTATACCTTCGGCGATGGGTGTTAAATGTCAAATAGCCTGCAATTCTGCCGACAGCAAACCCTATACTATCCAACTTACACATGTCCGAATCGGCTCCAAGACGAGCATCTAGGAGGATTCAGGTTCTACAGCAGCAAGCTCAGGAACCAGAGGCCGCACCGTCACCGCCAAAGACGCGCAAGATACAAAAAGTGGAAGTTGAGGAAGAACCGGAAGAGCGGCCTCCTAATCCTTATCCATATGAAGTTCAAGACGATATTCCTGTATCAGAGGTAGATCCAGACTACACATTATTAAAGGATCCGTTGCCCCTGGGAGAAACAAATGCTCTAACTCATACGCTACAAAAGTCTAGGAACACATGGCTTCTTGGCGGGATGTTTGAGAAGTTTTGGACCCGTCCAGTGAGAGGGAAAAAGCTGGCATCTGGAGAGGTTAATGCCCGAGATAAGATGACCAAATTGTGTGAATGCACTATGGTAATGGGGCCTCACATGTTTGATGTCAAACTTTTTGTGGTGAAGGATGAAAGCAGGGAAGACGAAGAGGACGAAGAAGTCACTCCGCATACGCCTACTGTTGGCAATGAGCATCAGCGTTCTCCCGCAGCCCCATCTCAGCTAAGGCAAACCGCTGACGAGCAAACCGCTGACGAGCAAACCGCCGTTGCAAAAGAGAATGGAGCAATGCAGCCAGCTAAAGCTGAGGGGATTTCGGATCGCACTACTGGGGCTTCCAGTCCGAATACGACTACGGGCATAAATGAGCAGCCTAGGACGATGGATGCAACGAACACGCCTGGGGAACAAGCTGGCGCTCCAGGCACTGAGGAGAGAGTGAGAGACAATACAGAAAGGATGTCGATGCCGGCTGACGATGGAGATACGGCCACAAAAGATAATGATGCGCATCCTGGCAATGCAACAAACGAATCTGGAACAGGCAAACAGGCAGCTTCTTCTCAGCAGCAGCAGAACTCCAATGAGACATCTCAACCACCTCATCATCATCCTCCTCCTCCGCCACCACCTGCACAGCCTGACAGTTTTGCTTCAGAGCCAATCACCTCGCCAAACAATCAGGCCACTATTGCGAAACTCCAATACATTGCAGCTCGGGACCCGTTTCTGAATGATCTCATGAAGATAGTTGCCAGTGGAAAGGCATCAACCGAGCAAATCTCAACATTTCAGGTCTACATTAATCGTGCACGAAGCATGCCTATGCCTGCCGAGCTGCTCGCTCGACCACAGTTTGCGTACATGCGACCTCCAATGCCACAGTATCGACAGAGGAAGACACCCAAGCCGATAGATCCAGACAAGAAGCACCGCAGTGCATATACATTGAAGCGCACTCTGAAGCACATAATGATTGTCTTTGAGTTCAAAGACAATCCTGCTGAAAGATTTGTACTTCCAAAAGACGCTGTTACTGAAGTGCTATCCAGTACCGAAATGCTTCTTTCGTTTTTGATGGTGAAGAAGGTCGAATCGGCAAAGCCAAAACAAGTCAAACCCAAGAGAAGGCAAAAGGCAGATCAACTTTCTGAGCAACAACCCGACTCTGTGATATACTACACACCGGTCACAATTACAATAAAGGACGTTCCTCCTAGATCTATTCAGATTGTAGAGAAGGCTGTCAACAGGTACGACAGAGTCGTCCAAAAGATGGAGGAGATCTTGAAAACTGGAATCAGGTCAAAAGCTCTATCTGTGTGGTATAGAATAGAAAGGGCAGACGAAAAGCTGCATCAAAGTCTGCTGGAGCCACCCAAGCTGCCCGAGGGTGCAGTGATTGCTCCACGCCGTCACTACAGGGCGCGAAAGAAAGATGATGACACTGATGACTCTGATGAAGATGACAAAGTTCCTAAGAAACGGAAGTATACGAGAAGGGTGAAAAAAGAAGAGGAACCACCCCCAGGTGTTTTCCCACCTGGGCAGCGAATGCAGTATCAGATCCCTCCCCCCCATCTGCCACCTGGACACTATCAAGTACCACCCGGTGCTCCACCTCGCCAGTATCAGATTCCTTCTGGACACTATCCAGGTATGCCGCTGCCGCCTGGCTTTAGACCTATGCCCCCGGGAGTAGGACAACAGCTGGGGTCGCCGGATTCCTCTGCCCCGACAGGGCCTCCTGTACAGCCAGACGTTTCTGTACAGAATGAAAGCATCCCAGTATCTGTAGAAGCCACAGAGGGAGATGATGCTGTAGCTCATAACGTTGAGGGGGAAAAGAACGTAAATGAGTCTCCTTCTTAGGAAGAGCTGGACAAGTGAATGAGAGTGTGACCTTCAACTATTTATATTGTAAATATGGAAACATGCTTCCAAATAACTTCAAAAAAAACATATGATAAATATAATAACGTTATGCAAGTCATGATGAATATCATGAGGAATAATGCAATTCGATGCCCATTGTAGATGCTATAGGTCCCTTTCCAACCACGCTGATTCCAATGCCGGCACTGGCGACAAAGTCCTTAAATCTTCCCTCCCACAAGCACCTGATATTCTGGTTTCGAAGACTAGTACTCAGCTTGAATACATTAGAAAATGGTAAAGGCCCATCTGACTTAGTAGTCGGCACTGCATCCAAAGAAATCGGTCCACGTCTCCAAAGTTCACACCCAATCGATAGATCACTGACATACGAATACACATTAAAGTCGAATCTGCTCGCGAAGGATGATGAAGTTGTAGTATGTACCGCGTAGGTTGCAGAAATGTGGCCCATGAGTGGATTTGACATGAGAGTGAGGGTCAAAGGAGTCCCTGTATAGGCAGATTGGGTTGTATAACGCACAGCTGTTGAGAAACCAGGAGACTTGTTGGAAATGCCATAAAAGAGTTCTAAGCCAAATGACAGTCGAGACGGTGAGTTATCAAAAAAGACATTGTACAGACTTCGAACTCCCAATAGTGCCTCATAAGTACTATAGATAAATTCATTCGAATGGCTGCCCGTGTCTCGCTGATATGTCAATGTCACTGCACCGTTATTTCTTAGTCGTGGGTCACTGACACATGTTAGGAGAAGCTGCGATTTGGGTGACAAGCGCCGAATCAACATTCCCTCGAGCGAGTTTCCTGGCAAAAACATCCGTCCATATAACAAGGTGTCGACTTTATCGACGCGAACTCCTCCCTGCCATGTTTCCAAATACAGCGGGTTCAGTGGTTCCTTAATAGGTTGGGGCGTTTTATATCCACACACCAATTGCTGCAAGTCAATGTCTTTCGTTGTGCTCACCCCAGTCAGAGGGCGACTACTGTACAGATATGCAATGGATCCATTCACAAGTCCACGATTCGATAGTTTGTACGAGGTGCACGAGTTATATGAAGGCTGTGATGATACATTTAGACTGGCGCCTTCTGGAATGTCAAAGTCTATCAGATTCTGAGATGTTTCAAGAATATTGGCATAGCTGTTTTCATGATTCCAGTCTGTGGACTTGAAAAAAGACCGCTGTACCAACTCCATATACCCGTACATTTGAAGGCACCGCTTCCAAATTCAGCAATCGAATAAAGGAGAAGTTCTTTTTCAGACAGTCGCAAGAATTGCGATATAGTAGCCACGATCGATGTGTTCTTCGCTAGTGTTTTTTCCCGAACTTATACGTCGTGCGTCCACACGGTGAGACTGCAATATCTGGAAGACAAGGCTAGGGAATTCAACTTTTTGACAGACCTTGAGAGCATGGATTATTACGAGGTCCTTGGAGTGTCGCAAGACGCCACCACGGCCGATATCCGCAAGGCCTACAAGAAAATGGCTCTTTCTTACCATCCTGACAAGGTCCCTGAGCACGAGCGGGAATCAGCAGAGGTCAGATTCAAGCAGATTTCAGAAGCGTATGAAGTGCTGTCCGACGACCTGCGCAGACAACGATACGACCAGTATGGAGTGCAAGGAAACGGAAACGGCTTCAGCGACACGTACGATCAGGACGATATGTTTGGTGCTGAAGACTTTGCTCAGTTTTTCGGGTTTTCAAACGGCGGATATGGGGCGGGACCCGATCCTAGACGGCCGCCGCCGAGAGCGTCGCGAACCAAAGACGCGGAAATATCCATACCAGTGAGCCTGGAAGACGTGTACAAAGGAAAAGTATTCAAGATGGCGAGCACACGAGATGTTCTGTGCAAGTCATGTAGTGGTACTGGGACTCGCAACAAAGCGAAGGCTCAACAATGCAGTTCCTGTGGAGGACAGGGAGAGACTAGAAAGTTACGACGAGTCGCACCGGGAGTTGTCACGAACGACTATGTCATGTGCCAGCACTGTAATGGAAGGGGAACGATTATCAAGGAAAAGGACAGGTGTAAGCGCTGCAAGGGTGCTGGTGTGGTGGAGCACAAGTCGATTCTAGAAGTCTATATACCTCGAGGTGCCACCAACGGGCAGCGCATTGTTCTACAGGGCCAGTCCGACGAGGCATATGGAAAGCAGACTGGTGATCTCATATTTATTGTTGAAGTTGCAAATCATGCTGTGTTTGAGCGCAAGCACAACGATTTGTACGCCAAAGTGACCATCACGCTGGTCGAAGCACTGTGTGGATTTTCACGAGTTGTTGTCCAGCACCTGGACGGAAGGGGCATAGATATAACCGTTCCGACTGGCAGAGTGACTAAACCTGGCAGCTACTTCCTTGTGAGAGACAATGGGATGCCAGTCAAGGGCACTGATTCAACAGGTGACTTATATTTAATAGTGGATATCGAGTTTCCAGACTCTGGATGGTGTTTGGAAACGTCGGACTTGGACAAAATACGAAATATACTACCTGCAAAACCTCGACAGCCCATCAACATCCTGGCTAAAGAGGTCGACAACGTCGAGTACGAAACCAAAAGTGGGCCGTTGCCTGTTTACGAGGAACCTGAAGAAGAGGACGACCATGACGATATTCCGAGCGCTAGAGGTGCACCTCCAGACTGCCAAACCATGTGAGCTGCTACTACACAAGACCCAGGCTTTTCACTCTGCATAATAGCTAGCGTACCTGTATATAGAATGCATTGGATTTTTTTTATTCCTTGCTTTAAACGATTTTCCAGTATGTGTTCCTCATTAAGTTTCTTCATTGCATGCTCCAGCGACATAAAATATAAATAAATACAGCTATATATTCAGTAAGGCGGCGAACTCCGCGTTTGAAATGGTAAACATATCCTGACCAGCAGGTGTCACATTACGTTGCGAGAGAGGTCGAGACGGTGCTTGTTGCTGAGATGCTGACAGACCATTGCGAGTTGCTCGCTTTGCTTGAAACGATTTGGTAGGGGCCATATAGTCTGGCACCTTGCGGGAGCGGTTGACAACTGGTGGAGCCTTGTATTCCTGGAGTGGAGGTAGCTCGGACGTAGCCAGTTCCACATCGTCAAAACTAATGATGTCGTCTTCGTCCCCAGGATCCACGTATATTTTGCGTGCTCTCTCGGCGATATTATCGAAATCCAGATCAACGTGGTATAGCGGTAGGTCCTGCACTACTGGAGCAGGCCTTCTAGGAATGAACTCGACTTCGACCTGTCCAAAATCAGTTTCTTCCCGTGATGCGTCATCTGTATGTGTTGTCGCCTGGGACACTCGAGGTCTGCTTCCTGAAAGAGGGGTACGTCTAATAGAGCGTCTCCCTGATGAGGCCCGTGATTGAGGAACAGATGGTTGGGGTGCATTCAGTGAAGTCTTATTGCCATCCACTTTGTCACCCCCTGGTCGACGGACATTGGTATCCTTACCGCCTAAAGGGACTCGCCCGGTAGCAGGAGTAGCCAAAACATTGCGCTTTGTGAACACATTTTCGCCTGGTGTCCGGAACGACTTTAGGCTTCCGCCATCCTTCTGAATAGGTGTTTTCGGCGGCACTCGGAAGGAGACAATATTCTCCTTGTTAGAGTGTGCTGTTGCCATATGTTAAGAAGACAACCAAATTCAATGTTTAACGATGCCCTAATTCGGTCAGGGCGAGGGCCCGTTTGCTAGTGCGGCTCGCGACGTGTCGCAGCAGCGGGGACGTGTAGCTGCGCGGTCGATTTGTCAGGAACAGATAGAATTGGCAATTGGCACGTAAAAGCCAGTACTCGATAGCTACGCGATATATACAAACTGCTTTGTTCCCATCTGCCGTGAGACGCGTAAAATTTCGTTGCAAACGAAGCGGCGCTGTCTCACCGAACTTGATCGCAGCTATGGCGATTTTGATGTGAACAGAATAGAAGTCGGCTGTTACCGACTGAGATCGGTGTATTCTGGACGCAAATCTCGCGGACAGTAACTAGTACCTCCTCGTCGATGCAGACTGTGCGTACCGATGCGGGTCAAAAATGTCTATGCGTCTCTCCAACGGCTGCGGCCTCCGGAGAATGAGCTCCATCTGGTTATAAAATAGTAATCCAGATCATAAATATGGTACTGTGGAGCCTGATTAGTAGCTTTTCGTACTGTTCGCGATACATATGTGGGCAATCCGTGAGATTGACTTCATAGATCGATCTAGAAATGCTTGGCAATTGAAACTGGAAACGGCTAGATAAAAAGACTAAAAGGCATCTGTAAATTGTGCAGTACGAATTAACTGGAGTAGGTATTCTACTCAGCAGCAATTCCAGAGTAGGACTAGATCAGTTTCGTACAAGTACGCGAAAATGACGCGCCGCTGTGCAGGCATCGCTGGTGTCGTAGACGTGGTGAGCAGCAAGCCCGACGAGTTGTACACGGGGTAGCCGAACTGAATATAAAGAGACTGCTGAGGTGACTTGCTCGCAGAAGCGTGCCATCGGATGAGCATTCTGATCTCTCTGTCATTTGCGCTGTTCGTGAAATGGATGCTCTGGTGATCTTTACGCGACAGGTCAGTCCTCGAAAGAAACCGCTACCTCTATCGCAGCGTGACCCCGAACAAGGAAAGCCGTTTGCCCCTTAAAATGACCCTTCATTCCAATTTAGATGCGCCCAATAGCGCGAGAACCAATTTAAAAGCGCAGGCCACTTGAAACTGCCTCAAATAACAGTGTCCATCTATTTGCTGTACTGGTTATCTTGTCAGTTCAGCATCTGCTCATTCAGTGGTCTTCTTTTATAAAATCAGATTATGTCGTTTTGCAGAAGTAAGGGGGTTGAAGATGTACCACCGTAAATCTGTACTGTGCAGAGCAGTGCATGGCCGTGCAGCGCAGAGCATCGCAGTATCGCGCGCTGCACAAGCCAGATCACCTTACGCATAACTGGCAACTGTCCCACTGGGAGTGACGGCAGAGAGTGGGTCCAAACGCATACACTGGCCCCTAAAATTCTTTACCGACGTCCTAAAATTCTTTTGGGAGCTGTGCATCTGCAAATGGTACAGGTCTACCTCAATGGTGGATGCGAGTGGCCAGACCCCTTGATCGGACGGATCTTCATTAATGCATCCGGTATATAAATATATGGGCGGTCCCCGGCACTCCTGTCATCAACTCCTGCCTTACTCTGCAAAGCTGGTGGTAATATGTTGAAGTCATTCACTAGGAAGGACTCTCAGAACCTTGTGAGGCCGGGCCGTGACGGTGATCGTGAAAGGGCCGTGGCTCTTGAGGAACAGGTCAAGCTGTTGGCAACCACTGCGTCTGCTGCTGTGGACAGAGCCAGCGAGCTCGAGGCAGAGGTGGCGCGTCTACGCAGCTCCGGATCTTCGATGTCAGTCTCGTCGGCAGGCAGTGAAGGGGGGCTCACAAGCCACGCATCAATGAACTCGCTTTTTTCTAATCTGTCCACAGATACCCATCTGACTCAGGAGTCTGAGTTCAATGGTTCGAATCTCAGAAAAGAGTCCCAGTCAAAGGCTCTCTATGAGGAGCGGCGACTACGCGTGGCGGCAGAAAAAAGGGCCGAAGCCAGCTTGCGAGCTCAACTTGACTTGAAGGAGAAGTACCGAATGCTGGAAATGAACATAGAAGCTATCAAGAACAAGGATGAAGCGAAATCCCAACGGCTTCACCGTCTCGAGATCGCATTGACAGCTATTCACAAGGCTCGAGCAGAGCTTGACTCCCCCAGACATTTCAGATACATATGACCTGCTGCGGTTGATATTGACGAACATAACGATTCATGACTTACGACATCCTGCTCACTGGCTTTTAATACCTGTTTATTAATTATCACAACATTTATTTTCTAACTTGACTTTTGGAATACGATTCAGTTTTATATTTTAGCGTGAACATTGATTAACTTTAAATTGCAATTGTTCGGAAACTATATTCATTGCCGATCAGATAATAATTGTTATCGATACAATTTGCATTGCAATAAATTGGAAAATTACTTACGTTTACAATACTATTGTAGACTCGTGTCATCATAAATCATAATACTATACCTAGGTCATTAAAACGCCTCGTCGTCGCCAAACCCCTGCTCCTCAACGTTGATAACCTCGTGCGATACCGGGTGGCCGCCAAATACACTATTCGGCAATGCGCGTCCGCCAGATAATGGGGGCGATGGTTTGCCAAACGCAAACACTCTGTAGATGCAACTGAAATCCTCATTTCCCCAATTCTCCTCAAATTGGAACACCAGTCTTCTCGTTCGTAGCTCGAGTTGCAATACTGATGAAGGCAGTGAGAACCGCTGCATCGGTTCCTCAGCGAACACGTTATACTCGAACGAAGCCACTTTCACAAATGTGCCCGGGAGATCACCACTAGAGGTGTCGCGAAACAGCTTGGCAGTTCTCTGAAGGACACTTTCTCGAGTCCGTCGATCTGGTACTTCAATCCACACTGAGACCATACGGGGAGCACTGCTAGGATCTAGAAGCGACTTGTAATATGCATGCTCAATGGCAACTGACCGAACGCCGACATCAACGGGGAAATAAAGTCCCAAAGTTCCCATGCCTCCTGAAAACGGCCAACATTGCCCAACCTCTGCACTCGGGACAAGCACTATATCACTTGGATACAATTGGTATCTTCCAATACCCGCTGACGCAATTATGTTTCTCAAGGCACGATAAAGAGCAGGCGCTTTTCCCAACGGATTGTAAATAGGGCTGGTCAGCGAACGATCAATAATAGTTCCAACACTGTGATCCGCAAAGTTCGGCAGCTCGAACTTTCTAGCCGGTCTATCTTCTGATGGGCTGTACAAAGGAGCTCGCACAAGCTTCTTTGTAACATACTGCAATTCCTCCTGCAGCTGCGACTTCTGATCTTCAAGCTTGGAATCGACCGATTCGTGAAACTGGTGAACGCGCTCTTCGATTTCGCCTAGCTTATTCACCAGAATCTCATGGTCCTCCTTCATTTTCAACGAGTCGATGGAATTATGCTCGTCGTGCAGACGGATGAGACCCTCCATGCGGTCAATAAACTCATTCGTTTTGGACTTCAACTCGTCCCTAAAGGATTCCATTCGTCCATCCAGCAACTCCCACGTTACAAATGAATCAGGTTTAATATCCGCGCCCTTGGAAATCAAGGACTCCTGCTTATCCAGCGTCTTGTAAATGTTTGTGATATCATCAGACTGGCCAGCTGCAATTGAGTTTAAGCTCTGCAAGGTTTTTTGGTTGTCACGTAGCATCCTGTCTGCATCCAACGACCATGCTCCAAACTCGTTCCCTTGCTTTACGAGTCGTTCAATTGCTGCTGCTACTGATTGCAGTTCTTGTCTGTAGTCTGCATTCAATTCACTAAAGCTTTTTTGAATCTCAGCTATAGCATCTTTCATCGAGACCTCAAGAACTGACACCGATGCGCTATCAGATGCTGCTCTCGATTCCAACGCCTTCATCTTTTCCAAATCCTCCTCGAGCTTTCCAAGAATATTGGATTCCACAGACAGAATGAACTGGGAATCATGCGCCACTTGTTTTTCAATCCCCATCAACCTCGCATTGAACTCCGACAGATCAAGAGGAGCGTGAGACGGTGCCTCAAAAGGGACCTTCTCTCTCCAACCAGAAGTCCACGATGTGACGGATCTATAAACACCGCCGACAACAAATGTCAATGCCAGCCCTGCACACAATGCGACTAGCAATCCTGAAACTATCCATAACAGTTGTTTCTTCAACAGCGGCGCCAATATTAACCGGATGGTATCCAGAAGGATGATCGTCGTCCTATAGAGAGGGCGCAAAATGCTCTTGACAGAAGCAGCTATATAATCAACCGTGAGTTCATCTGTATCACTAGCGTGAACGGCTTCTGCGTTATTGGCAGGCTTTCTGAACACACTTTTTTCCAGCTTCCTTAATTGCAGTCTCTGGTCATTATTGGCGCTGGTTTTTCGAGACGCAAATCCTGAGTCGGTACCGAATTCCTGCCTATCGTCCTGTATTTCTGGAGAAGTCATTGTCACATCTGAGTCCTGTTGCTCGTCTTGTTGTGTGTCATGTTGATAGCTGTTCACATCCTCGTTCGTCTGTCTAGAACCATTATGACGCGTGTCGTGTGCAGGTAAGTTATATGGATGATCCACATATGGATCTGTAAACTGCCTGGCACCGAAGTTGAAGTCTGCAGGTTCAGGGAGCTCCTGGTCGGACTCTTCTATACCTCCAGAGGTATTGTATTGGAAGTTACCGCTTATTACGTGCTCATATTCGTTCTCGAGCTCCTGGATGGCTTCATTGTCGAAGTGGTTGGAAGGCGGACTTGCTCGCGGAGAAGTTATCCAAACAGGCTGGTCATGTTTTTGCGGTGAGTCTTGGTCGTATACGAGAGGTCCAGATGGTTGACTTGCCATCCGTCGCGCCAGAGACGCGCCATATGACGGCGGTCGCACTCTGGTACGAATTGGCGTGTCGCGAAACATAGCTATTTAGTTGATGGGGCTCGGACAGTGTTATATAAATTTCCGTTACTATATACAGTCAACGCTGCATCGTGTGAACACGCGCTATTACAGTTGTGCTTTTATAAAGGTTTACAAAACTAAAGCCAAGAGGTAAATCCTATAAAAAGCGAGGATGCTCACAAATTTAATCTAATTTTTATATGATTATCTTTAGATTGTATTCATCTGAGTTATGATGCGTAGTTAAGCTGCATATGACTGACAATCACTTCTGACAGCCACAGCACTTGCTACGGACAATACATGGGAGGACTGTGAAATACTGAATGAACAAGTGTTGACCACATATAACGAAGAATATTTGTTTATAGTGAATCCAAAGTATATGTGTCTAGTTACTTATTGTAATATATAACGCCAGCTACAATACGGGTTTCGACTAACTAGCACCAATTCAGGCACGATTTTCACACTAATTTCCATCTTTGCTCAAGCAATGCAATTAATATTTGCCTGGAATATCTTATCATATTAATTGTCGTACTAACCGAACCATTAGCAGAGACCCGTGTTGCTAAGCGCTACACTAGATGGTCCCATACGCACATTAGCTCTGTCGTATTTTGAGCTGCATCTAACGAACGGCGCTGATCAGGCTAATACTTCTGAGATAAGCCCTCCGTCAGCTAGACTATATCATCTGGTAATTCCGGTCGTTCGTTTCCACAAACCGAACTGTTTAAACGGGCGGTCAAATTATTCGTTGGCCAGCAGCCTGAATCGGACAGAATGGCCAAAGAGACGCCTTCGTCGCATCGATGGAGATTCGGGCTGCTTTTCCTGTCAGTCGTCGTCGTACTATGGGTGGCATCTGGATTCATGGTGAACGAAATGTCGACTGATTACAGCAAGCCGTATTTCATAACATATATAAACACGGCTAGTTTCTCGATTTACGTCGTCCCGTCGTTATTGCGGGTGTGGAAGGGAAAGCCAGTGAATGAATATACTCCACTGGATGATGCCGAGTCTGAAATTGCACAAGATGGCTTGGATTCTGGCGACATAACGTCCAGCACTCGTCCAAAATTCACTGTTCGAGAGACTGCGATTCTTGGATGTCAGTTTTCCGTGCTGTGGTTTCTCTCAAACCTCCTCAACAACGCGAGCTATTTGTACACCAGTGTTGCGAGCGCTACGATTCTTTCTTCCACGTCGAGTTTTTTTACGCTTCTGGTTGGCAGCATATTTGGAACTGAAATTTTCACGCTTCGCAAGTTGGGCGCATTATGTATGAGCATTGCGGGTGTTTTGTTGGTGTCGAGCTCGGACAGGTCTAGCGAATCTGCTCCTCCGAACGCCCTGCTTGGGAATCTGCTCGCCCTTGGAAGCGCTGTATTTTACGGTATTTATACCACGCTGCTGAAACATCGCGTGGGTGACGAGTCGAATATCGACACCAGATTATTTTTTGGTTTTGTGGGACTGTTTAATACCGTGGCATTATGGCCTATGCTCGTCATTCTGGATAGGACAGGGATGGAAATTTTTGGGTTACCTCAGAGTCCAAAAGTATGGACACTATTACTTGCTAACGGAGCGGCAATTCTTATATCAGACTTCAGCTGGGTACTGGCAATGCTGATGACCTCTCCACTGGTGGTGACGGTTGGCCTTAGTGCCACGATTCCGCTATCAATGATCGGTGAAATGCTGCTCAACACCAGGTACGCACCCGCAGTCTACTACGTGGGTGCTGCATTGGTTTGCTGGTCTTTTTTTATCATCAACAGAGAAGAACAACAGGACGCTCATATACACGAAGCATAGATGGGTATAGTTCATTAGATTTACTTAACAAGCATTATTTGAGATTGTGATATATACTAGGATGAAATTATCGGGTGCTGTATCATTTATCTGAATACTTGTAATAGGCCAAAAGATTCGGCTTTGGCATCTTCGCAATAGGTTTATTGAGTTCTGCAGTTTCGTGTAATCAATGTAATATGACCTCAACTGCGTAGCAGCTGCAAGTTAAGGAAGAGTCTACACAGTGCATATGTCAACGCAGTGCACCTGCACTGCATATAAGAGCCTCCTCTTATTGTTCAATGTCAAACAATATACGGCAACGACTCTCACGCGACACTGGCACGTTGCCACGACTACTGAAACGCGACTACTGCAACGATTGACTGAAGTTCTCGTCAGCTTCAGAATGTGAAATACAGTTCAAGTCCGCTATCAATTCAATATTTATCTGCTCTTATGGTGAGAATATGGACGACCCATTGGATTCGACATCCTATACTAGTGGGGAGCTTTCTTTCCAGCTGCGGAACAGTTCCCACAGCGTGACTCCGTAAGTTTTTTTTTTTTTTTTTTCGCTGTATCTATTGATATCGGATAAATCATCGTACGACAGTAAGTTAGAGAATGTGTATTTACATTTTTATAACGCCCCGTGATGTTGCGAACGTGAATATCGTCCAACGTTTGCGCGCTTAACGTAGTGCATCAGAGCTTTTACCACAACTTGATGGTCCCAGACCATTCTCCGGTCTTGCGACGCTCCCAATAGTTGTCGGCACCGCTCTTCAACACGTAGTAATCAGTCGAGTTTTGCGGTTTAGAGAAAAACATCGGCGACCAAGTCTGGCCCGCCTCCTCCATCTTGCGACGACGAACTCGTTGCTGCTCTTCAAGATACAGCTTACTGGTCTCGGCACCGTCTATATCGCCGTTCTCATACATACGCTGATCCGGTCTCAAACGACTGTCGGTGGGAGCCATGTGGCCCTTTTCGATGACTGTCACTTCGTTCAGCCCAGCTGCCCACTGCGTGAACCCGTACTTTTTCTGCGGCCTGCTTACAAGGTCTCCGGTCTTCCAGACTGGCTTTTTGTAGCCTCCAGGGCCCATCGCTACTACTTCCTCAGTCCACTTACCCTGGTATATCCATGGTGACGGAGTCCCGGACGAGTCCTTGGCTTTGATGATGACCTCTTCGCTTCGTCCAGAAAACACACCACCTGCCTTGTATTCAATAGTAGCAGTCGTGCCTTGAGAAGACTCCACAGTCACCGATCCAACTGGCTCGATATACTTTTCGCCTGCTATGATGTTTCTTAAGAAGCTAGACGGCTGCAAGAACTCGAAGACTTCACCCGTGTGCACCAACGTAATCCGCACAGGACCACTGTCCGTCAGCTCATATGTCTTACCCCAAAACTTCTGGTCGGGTCTTGCAGTATAGTGCACAATCCACTCTTTAGCTTCGACCTGAATGGCCATGACGGGCGGCCTATGTGAGACCTTTTCTGCAATCAACCTGAAGCCCTGTTCGGGTCTCGCGAGCTCAAAAGTCTCCCCCAGCAACGGATTAAAGGGCTTGCGCAAAGCCCGCTCCTTGCACCGCTGGCCAGACACATACGACATTGCAAAAGTTGCCACTAGTAACACTCTCTCGCAGTCGTCTGCAGATCTTGCTGCCTCATCCAACAGGTACGAGTACTCCATAAACTCGGAAAGCCTTTGCAAGACTGTGAGAGGTTCGTTTGAGGTCACTGGCATTACCACAGACGTGAGGTCTTTCCCAATATTTTTACGCAGAATACCACTAATGCTGGGAGGAGAGCTGGTGGATTCTGGAATATCTACACGTCTGGGCACCACTTCTAAAGGCAAAGGATACAGATCAATCTCATCAGCAGGTGGCGCAGGAGCACTCGCAGAGGACATCAAGCTGCGTCTCACAACTAATCCTTCGGGAGCTGTTGCTACGGTGTCTTCATCGCTCACATAGTCGTCTTCTTCAAATCTGTCAAGGCGGTTGTCATCACTGTCATAGTCAACGTACAGGACACCGTCAACCTGGTCCTGAGCATCATAAAAAATATCGGAGCCGACACTCGTCCTTCTGCTGCCTGCAACCGTGATAATCTCGTCCGTATGCTGGAACAACACCTCCTTGAATTCGCCCACAATGCTGTCCAGCTGGTCAATCACACTGTCGAGCGCCGACACCTGGCCGGGTGCCACTACTTGAGGTCGGTCCAGTGCCCGAGCTAATAACGTTGTCGCAGCCAGTTTTGCCACAAGATGATGGACGGTTGTCCAACTGCCACTGTCGTCGTGCAGCACGGACGAAACCGGCCTTTCAGTGCTCGGTACTAAGCTCACCTGCTGAGCTTCGCTCTTTTCAGAGGATTTCGTCAATGCATCAAACTCGGCTACCCACGCCTTCCAGTCGACGTTCGAGCGCGCCTTGAGATTCCACACCTCCATGCCGGAATCAATGATGATCTCGCGAGTTTTCTCAACGGCAGTGACCACACAGAGCTTGATGGGCATGCTGCCTCGAAGAAACGATGATTTCTGGTTCAAGTAATAGTTCAGAACTCCGTACTTGCGATCAAGAGAAAAATACCTGCTGGCATAGCCCTGCAGTCTCTTGCGCCTTTTCTTCAGAATAGTTCCAGACATGTGGTGCTCGTTCTTCACCCAAGTTGGCGCGTGTTCTCCAATGCGGTCCTCGCCATTGGCAATTGTACCAAATTCTTTATCGGCACCAGGCACTTGTGAGAAAGAAGCAGCTGTGACAGATCTGCCACGAGTGATGGTTGGTGTAGATTGCACGTCATGGATCTGTGAAGGCAATTGAACCGCGATTTGCTCCACATGCTGGCTGAACAGCACTGTCTTTGCGGTGTTTTTCGAAAACATGTTGTCGAATACAAGCGCGTACATGGCAGTGCTCACATCGCTGACGCTGTAGCTGCCCTCGAGGAGCTCATTGGGCTCACAACGGCCGTGCCAGACGACCTTCTCAAGGCCCGAATTGGCCAGCTTTTCCTCCAATGTCGCTCCAGGCTCAGACGACACAGACTTCCGGGGGGCACCTGCGTCGCTGGAGCTGCCATAGTGACGGTAGAGGCCGAAGTTTATTGACCTCTTGAGGGGCTTGACTTGCCAGAAGATGGTCGACGAAGGAGGCGCGTTGACCCATTTGATGAGAAACGACTTGGAATGGATTTCCAGAGTTTCCATGGTGATCTTGGCGGATTCGCACCCTGGGAAAAGCAAAAGCTCGGCCTGCCAGCTACTACCACCACGAAGTCAAAGGGATACTCACTAATCAGCACTGTCCATATATAGCATCTCGCGGCTGTGAGCCTCGGCAGATGCAGGCAGAGAGCCGTGTCGAACAGCATTTGGCGGGCACGTTCCGAGGGGGAGTCGACACGCGCAAACTTGGGCAGCCTCTGACAAAAAAAACCCCGCCATATTGGCAGGCACGAGCAGAAGAAAACTATGGCTGCATCAGTTTTATTTGACAGCCAAATCCTCGCACACAGGTGTGTTTATGGCATAGCATATCTGCATGTGATATTGCGCTGCTACGACAGAGCGTCTTTGATTTTGACGAGGCGTTGCTCTATCACGGCGAGCGTGCTCATCACAGTGGTGAGCTTTTTCTTCATTTTGGTTATCCTGGTGGCCACTGCCTTGGCATCTATGGGTTCCGTCATGTCAGCATATGAATTGAGTGCTGTGTTAGCTGCTAGTTGAGACCCCACTAGTTTTGACATACTCGACAGAAGGTCGTCAAGCTCAGTGGATAACGCGACTTGCGATTCAAACAGACTGTCTAGACGTTTGTTAGTGGCTTCTAATGCAGGTGCTAATAGCGCCAGAACCGATAGTTCCATCGGAGTGGGCGAATCATCGTCAGACATGGCATTGGGAAGTTAGGTGCATCTCGCTGTGCATATCTAATACTTTTTGTGTGGCCTGAAGTTCGGAAATTCAACCGAAACGAATACCCCAGAATTATTTTCATGTTTACTTTTCAATCGTTTTATTTCTGGATTGTGTGTTCTACTATATATTTCTGAAAGTTTTTTTCTGATAAACTAATTCTGAACAGTCTATTTTCTGGATTCTCCGTTACCTGATGGCCTCTACGACATAGGGCAGAGTTCCCGCTGAAGCTACTCTAGTACGTTAGTTACCGACTTTGCACGTCGTGAAGATAAAGCACTCTGGGATTTTGTGGCCATAAGTTTTACGCTCGAACTGCGTGAGAGATGAGTTTATTGGTAAGTCCAATTTCAGTTAGTAGCAGTCAACAAGTTGGGAGCACACATGGTGCGGTAACCGAGTTGATGAGTACATTATTGGGTAACGCAATTAAATAATGGAGCAGGCATCCAGAGGAAGCTTAAACGCTGCGGAGGAGGTCATATATCTTGCGACTCCGTCGCCCTGTAGCAACTGCTGCGCAGTTGAGGCACAGATTGTGATGATGGTCAGTACATTTCACACTACAGCATAACCTGTACAGAATGCATTTTATGTGAGACTCACAAGAGCAATTCTGGCTATCAAATTAAATGCTAATTACCTGACTAAATGCTTTTATCAGGGACTGGTACATTCAAAGTGCAGCGTCTGACTTCGGTATTTATGTTGACACTATATATCAGTGTTTTTCAGCCTGAATTTGAGCCACATGTATTGTGTAAATAAAACCTTGATACTATTTACTCGCATATCCCTGCATGTCATGCGATGATGCACTTGACAACGGAAGGCAGAGCGCAGGCACACCCGACTGCAGTTAGTCTGCTGCTAATACTGATCCCTCATCTGACAATTCGCCGACCGACCCGCTACAACACACCGGCACCACAGCCTCTACATCATATGAATATGGAGCCGTCACTGTTGACAACTTTGTCTACATCTATTGCCAATAACCAATTTTTATATTCGGCAACCCTTCAAGAAACGGATCTATCGTAAATGTCGGTAATACAAGTCACTAAATATACGCCAAAGCGCCATGTCAGCAAAACAGCAGCTAGCATTAAACGCTCACTCAAGCCCGAAAATAGCATTCAATTGCTCTCTCAATCACAGCTTGATGGCACAGAAAAATACAGCGGCTGGCATAAAAACACCAGCTAAACCAAACCAAGTCAAAGTAAACCATAGCAGTCGCAAAAAAGCAACGCCTACACGAGTTCCACGTAGTTGGCAGGGAATATACCCTGCTTGCCGCCTGCGCTGCCCGTCCACCAGTCGTCGGACGAATCGCTGCGCTTGACAATCGAAATGATGTCTCCTTTGCGGAACGACAGGTCGCCGTCCTCTTCTCCGTCAAATGCAAACTTGGCAATGGCCCTCTCACTGCCTGACGACAACCCACTCGGTTTCTGCGGAGGCGGGGGCGCCTTTCGGCGGGTGTCACTCTCGTAGGACGGCTGCGAAGACCTGCCATAGCCACTGTCCCGGTCTGGAAAGTCTGAATAAGTGGAGCTGAACTTGGTGCGGTTTGCTGCTCCGCGTGGTGGGTCCACATCATCAAACCCATTGTCGAGACGACGTCCGTTGCCGAGTCGGCCACGCGACCGGCTGCTATAGACGTCCTGGTCATAGACGTCGTCCTGCCACTTGCTAGCAGTACGCCCATACGACGACGGTCTGTCGTATTCATCAGCTCTGGCTGCTGCCCCACCACGCCGACTGTTCCTGTCGTCAGCAGCAGCACCACCAGCAGCTCGTTCTCGTTCTCGCTCACGCTCTCGTCTCGGACTGTAAACATCGTCGTTATAGAGGTCCTCATCGTCGCTGTAGCGGCCCCCACGGCTGCCGCGGGCAGCGCCCGACGACCGCCTGCTGGAACTGCCGCTGTCCGAGTCGTAGTCGGGAATGTCGTCGTAGAAGTCATCGTAGTCATCGGGATTGACGCCTCGGAACGCCCGCGATTCGAGCACCCGGAACAGCGCATCGCACTCTGGAGGTGGTTCTACCCGGCCGGATAGGATGTGCTTAGCGGTGCAGTTGGAGCCGTAAAACTTGCGGTTGGCTTCCCGTCGCTCAATGAGAACAGAGCCCTCGAGCGATACTCCGGCAAAAAGGCCCTTTGTCTTGGAGTAGGCAAAGATGGCGGCGACCGACTTGAGCGATGCTGACCCCGCTGCTTCTGCGTTTCTGCCGAGCGGGCCAGCTGCCAGCGACACATTGCCGCCCAGCGTGATGGACCCGGCTTGCGAGAAGGACTCGACGGCTGCTCGGTTGTTGAGAATGAATACGAAGTCTGTGATCTCAGCACCGATCTGGCCGCCAACGCCTGCTCCCGCCGTGACAATTGCCGACGGGGCAGACCACCCGCCATCAGGGAGACGGGCCACAATGACACCCGAGCCTGCTCGTCCGGAAAACAGGAACCCTGCCTTGAGCACTGTGATGATAGCCAGACCCTTGGCGTTGGCGAGCACATGGGACGGAATCACCATATCCTGACCGAGGATCTGGTTGGGCTTCACAAATGACGATAGTACCTTTGCGGCCTTTTTGGCCTCTTTGCCCAGGCTTCGGGGCACTGGATTGTTGAGTCCCATACTTGAACCTCGATATACGGCTAGTCGTCACCAGTTGAACAATAGATTGCGGTTCCAACTACTTGTGTATGGACAATTCGACAGTATCAAATTGTTACTTGAATAGCAGCTGCACAGGAACAATTTCTAAATCAGCTCACGACTAACTGCCAAGTTAATGTAAAGGGTAGCAGTGAGATTGGAAAAGGCTGTAGAGGTTAAAGCGAAGCTAAAGTGGTCGGCTGTGCTTTCTGGCTGGAGGTGTCCGCGCCCTAACCCTCCAGATCCGCAGGACTCCGACCGTAGCTTGTGAAGCTGTTGA
This sequence comes from Sugiyamaella marilandica, assembly GCA_030563205.1. Taxonomy (NCBI): domain Eukaryota; kingdom Fungi; phylum Ascomycota; class Dipodascomycetes; order Dipodascales; family Trichomonascaceae; genus Sugiyamaella; species Sugiyamaella marilandica. The sequence goes on along the minus strand of JAKUBH010000005.1, from coordinate 237,626 downwards.
AGAGAGAGATACAAATAATTTGACCAGGTGAAATGGCCACAAAAATTTTGCTCGTCTGTTTTGTTGGCGAGTTGTATGGATGTGGATCATATGGAAGCGTTGGGGAATGGCTTTGACAAGAGTAAAGCATTGGGAGGCATTAGAGAAGAAGCCTGGGGCAGCATAAGGGCGAACGACGCATACGCATACGCAACACCTTTGGAAAGAAGACCGCAGAACAACACTGGAGACAATGCTGCACACGGACGATTAGAAGCAATTGACAAAACACAAAGGACCACTGATATAGACAATCTGTTTGATGATTATTATTATGAATAGCACTAATGTTAGTTAAGTTTTTACAGCGATGTGCATGATGAGGGGAGGGCGGGGCCTGTCCGCCCCACGCTTTCCGGCTGCATCTGGCGCATACTTAATTGCATATTTTATGTAGATGCATGCTGCTGACACGGCAGAAGCAAATGAGCTAGTACAGGCCTTCGAAGCGACAAAGCCAATTGTTTATACCGCTAGAATACTCCTCTGGTGAGAAAGAATAGAATCCTCCAAAATATTCATTCACTTGCATCTCTGTGCTATGGACTACTTGCGCCGATGGAAATTCATGACGCGTGCGACAGCGTTAACTGGACTTGCTCGAACGAGCATCTGTGGTAGATATTGTAGCTGGACAACACTAGAAACATTGTGTGAAGTGACATAACAGCATCAACTGTTCCTTGCACGAACATTCGAAAGCTCTGCAGTCAAAAACCCCTTCTGTCCACTTAATTACCCTAGCGAAACTAAGGTTGCATCAATAATATTGTAGCAGTATGCATTAGAATGACTAGCTTTTTGTTATTATTTAACACCATAAAAGCAGTTTGAAACAATCTTGAAGATGGTTTTTGATCACAGCGATATTAATCGCTTTCTTAGCAGACCAATCCTAACCACTATCTGGCGTCGATAAGAACTGCTGTTAGTTTGAGCTGGCGTATGACATTTGCGATAGGCTATATCACAATTGCTTCAACGGCCGCTAACCACCTCTAACTATACCCATCACCCGTATTTTACTTCTACAAAGCCCTTTAATCGTTCTGTTCGCAGTTCCATGGTATCACGTCGAAATTGCTGACTGACCAGCTCAAAATTACGGCATTGAAGGCGTCGAGCAGCAGAAAGTCGTAATTGCAATCGTCCGCGTTTGCCATTCTTCAATTTTGGATGCTATATAATGTCCAACATCAATATTGTTTCAACTGTAGTAACTACTATTAGAATTTGCAACTTTTAGGATGTTCATGACAATTAACAGCTATACTTCTTGAAATCGGCCCTTCGGGTCCGTAGTTGCTGACGCAGGGTTGTCATGGGTAGTGGAAACCGCTGCGCAATGTCTGGTTAGCAACATCTTCTTGACTTCAGCACCAACACCGATGATGATTCCACGAGGAGTGTTGTTGAAGCCAATGGCGAGACCGTTGGCATTGACGGCACTCTCGAATAGATCCCGCGTACTGCGTTCTCCTGTCCTATCAGCGATTGAACTGGGACGTCGGTTTGGGACTCCTGGAGCAACGGCATCGGCTGGTCGATGCTATAGCGAGATAGCTGGTAGATTCCATTTTGTAGACAAGAAGGAGTTCACGAGGGAGCATTTGAAGCCTAATTCGATGAATTGCCGGGTCTATGATATGGTTTTGTATAGACGGACCCAGCGTATTGGCGTAATTAGCTCGCTACGCCCGGGACTGCACATGCACACACGGTTCTTTGGATCACAAGAGAAGCCAAACCTAAAGGCCAGAGTCGCTAGGTCGTTGATAATGAGGGTGTTCATATGGACGTCTTTAGCAATTGGTGTAGTTGTGTCGGTCGTGGCGACTATTCTGATTGCGTTTTTCATCTATGATGCAACTACGTATATCAAGGAGGAACTGCAGACATGCGACGTCGACGTGCCTGAATTGGCAGTGCATCCCATCAAGGGAGGCCCCAAGAACCTTCCTATCTGCTACAGTTTCCTAGACAGTGACGAGAGCGAGGAAAAGGCCAAGCTGCAGCAGAAACCCCGTCTTGTCATCCTGGGTACCGGCTGGGGTTCGGTGTCGCTCATCAAGGAGCTCGATGCAGACGCCTACGATGTGACAGTCATCTCGCCTACGAACTATTTTCTGTTCACTCCCATGCTGCCGTCTGCCACCGTGGGTACTCTAGATCTCCAGGCGTTAGTGGAGCCCATTCGTCGAGTTTGTTTCAGGATAAAGGCGCACTTTCTTGTAGGAAATGCCGAAAAGATTGAGTTCAATGATAGACTGGTGGAGGTCAAGACATACGACAAGACGAGTGGCGAGTATAGAAGCTTCTATGTTCCCTACGACAAGCTGGTGGTGGGAGTTGGCTGTACGTCTAATACCCATGGAGTTTCGGGTCTCGAGTACTGCCATTTCCTCAAAACGGTTCAGGACGCACGCAACATGCGTAGCAGGATTGTCTCAAACTTGGAGCAGGCGTGCTTACCAACCACCACCGAGGAGGAACGCAAGCGGCTGCTCAGTTTCGTGGTGTGTGGAGGCGGCCCTACTGGAGTGGAGCTTGCTGCTGAGATATACGACCTTCTTAACGAGGACTTGGTCGAGCAGTATCCCAAAGTGATCCGCAACATGGTGTCGGTTCATGTCATCCAGTCGCGGTCGCACATTCTCAATACTTACGATGAGCGGATATCCGAGTACGCTGAGCAGCGATTCCAAAAGGACAGCATCGATGTTCTTGTCAACGCGCGAGTAGACAAGATTCTGTCTGATAGGGTAGTCTTCAGCCAAAAGGACAGCAATGGCAACAAGCTGTCTCGCGAGCTTCCCTTTGGGCTGTGCGTATGGTCTACGGGAGTTGATCAGGCCCCGTTGACCAAGACGATTACCGCCGACCTCGGCCCTGAGTTCCAGAAGAACAGACGGGCTATCGAGACCGATTCGCACCTGCGAGTCATTGGATCGCCTCTGGGTGACGTATATGCTATTGGTGATTGCGCCACTGTCAGAACAACCATTGTAGAGGATCTCAAGAACCTTCTGCGGCATCATGTTCTTGGTAGGCGGTCGTTCAGCCTAACAGGTCCAAACAGAATTTCAGACGACGAGCTCGCAAATATCAGCATCACCTACAGTGAGCTCGAGGAGCTCGCCAATGTTATCAGAAAGAAGTACCCTCAAAGCAGCGAGCATTTAGGCAAGATCAAGGCGTTGTTTGACGAGTACGACAAGGATCGATCGGGAACACTCAGTCTAGAAGAGTTGTCAAGCCTGATTCACGATGTTGACAAGAAAGTGACGTCGTTGCCAGCAACTGCCCAGCGAGCCAGCCAACAGGGCGAGTATCTTGGCCGGAAGCTTAACAAGCTGGCCAAATCGAATGGTATGTTACGCCTCAACGACATTACAGATGGTGATGTCGATGATGCCGTTTACAGGCCATTTGTATACCGCCACTTGGGTTCTCTAGCTTACGTTTCGAATGCAGCGGTATTTGACTACAAGGGCACTGGTTATATTGGCGGCCTGCTGGCCATGTATCTGTGGAGAGGCGTGTACTTTGCAGAGACGGTATCATTTCGAACGCGGTTTCTCATGTTTATGGGCTGGCTAAAGAGGGGTATGTTTGGACGTGATCTTTCGGGGATGTTTTCCACCGATGCAGACGATGTATCTGGTAGCCAGCGATCGTAAGGTGTGATTTTAGCCTTTTTCTTCTATTTGCTTGTCCCTGTTGTGTATGATATTATCTAGAAATAAATAAATGTGTTTAGTTTCATCTGCTGTAAGCTGGATACAATAAAAACCTACTTTGTCTTCTTGAGAATGGAGTCTTGCTACCAGCAGTGTATCTTAGACAAAAAAAGCAACTGTAAAGAAAGTTTTAAATTCATCCTCCATAAACGCTGATTTTTAGCCATTGACCTTTTTAGTGTTCTTATCGCGACTCCGTCGCGCTGTGGCAACTGCTCCGCAGTTGAGGAGTGGAGAGTGGCTACACAGTCGAAAGCAGTGAGTGGACCTGTATAATACTACTAATGTGCCACAGATAAGCTAGTGTACGTAGGTATTTTTGTCAGGGCTTCTCAATGCCAGCTAAGATGGCCCATACTAAGACTCACTCAATTTGAAGTCCAAATGCCGAATGTTCCGCGCCTCAGCTGTCACAGCGCAATGGAATTGCCAATTGAGCAAAAGATTCCAAAACTTACACATCTTGACATCCTCAAACCAACTGTTGATTTCGGGATTGCCAATATGCTGGATACGCACTGGCCAATCAGGGCGAGGAACTGCCAATCTAATCAGATAAGATGATCATACATTATCAGATGAAAAAAAAAAACAAAGCAATGTCTAAACTTATAAACATACAATAAATATCTCTCATTCACCGTCGTCTTCAAGCTCGCGCAACTTGTCATCAAACGCGTCGAGCATTTTCTGCGCTTCCTCCAGCTTCTGGCGGTGTCGTTCCATTTTCTCCTGGTATTTTCTCCGCTTCTCGATGAGCGCTTGCTTCGACTCTGGCTGTTCACCCGTCGACGGCGAGCTGGAGTCGGTCTCGTCGCCCGTCTTAGGCGATGAGCTAGGCGGGTCTGAGGACTTTTCCCGGTCGTCATTCAAAATTGATTTGATGTTGAGCCGGTCCTCCTCAGAGTCAGCTCGCTTTCGCTTCCCCGACACAGAGGCTAGCGACGACGGTTCCAGCTTCTCGGAGACATGCAGTGAACTAGCAAGTGGAGTCGGCTCTCGCGGCAGGTCTCGCGACGACTCTCTTGACGATTCTTCTTTGAATGCATGGGTAAAGTCAATTGGTGGAGGAACATAGCTCTCCTTGTTGACTATGGACTCTTCAGGCGAAGACATCGCGTCGCTTGCGTTGTCGTCGTTCATTTTGGGTAGCGTCACGGGAGTCGCTACTGGCGTCGTCGACTGGATAGGTGGCAGCGTGTTGCTCAAAGCAGAATCAGAATTGTCGACCGGCTTGGCTCTCAGAGCGTGGGGCTCAGGATATCTGAAAGCACCTCCGGGCACCGACTGCGACAGCGGAGGCAGCACCAGTGACTGACCGTGAAAAACACCACCGACACCGTTCGAGCCCATTCGAGGAGACGATGCCAATGAGGAAGGCGAGGTCGGATGGTTGAGTAGTGGCGGAAAAGACCCCACTGGGCTGCCCCTGCCTTGGGACGCCGGATATCCGTGTGGAGGAAATCCAGAAGCATAACCTGCACTGTTGAACCCACCAACGGGGTAGTCCGCTGGCTGGAAGCTCTGCTGAGAGGTCTGCTGGACGGTCTGCTGAGAGGCCTGCTGAGAGGTCTGCTGGAGGTTCTGCTGCGATACAGGCTGGGAGGCCTGAGCCTCGAGCTGCTCCTGATGCGAAATGACTCGCTTCCGGCGCTTGATTACGTTCTTCTTCATCCCCATCGGCCGATGGACTCCATGCAACCTATAATAGAGTCCGCACGCATTGCAGATGGTGTTCCCAGCATCGTCTCGCCTCCACAGTGGAGTTATAATGGTTGAACAGTTCTGGCATGCAATGACAGCCTCTGAAGAGGCTCCTTCCGCTGATTCAGCTGGAGCTGCCGTCCCACCATTCAAACGGGTCAATGCACCCTCTTCAGAATCACCATAGCTTCCAGCAGCAGAGATGCCACCAGCTTTAACAGTATCCACAGTAGCTGCAGAGCTGTCAGATCCACCTATAGAGCTTACACCTGTTGAACTGCTGCCACTATAGTTGTTGGCATCTCCAGGCATCGCCAGTACCTTAAAATTGGCGACTGGGTGGCCCTCTTTCGACTGACGCACTCGCGCGAGCCGGTTGTTGAAGGCAGGGCACCCCGAACACGCCACAGACCCGCCAGTACCATTGCAATGGCCATCACCTGGGCAGCTTCCCGACTCGCAGTCAGCAGCCTTCTCCTCCTTGGGCTGCAAATACACCGGAGCCGAATGAACTTGTGCCCTCTTGAGATTGATGGGCCGTTTCGTGTTGCGGGCCTTTAAATATAGTCCGCATGCGTTGCAAATGACCTCACTGGACGGTCCTCGTCGCCACAAAGGCGTACGCGTCGTGCCGCAATTGGAACAGCGCTGAGCAGCAGGCCCGCTGTCCAGCGTCACGGTTGTCGTCCCCACAATTGTGTTTGAGTTTGTCGTGTTAACGTTTTTCCCGTTGGGAGGTGCGCTCTGGAACGAGTTGGTGGTGTGGTCAGAGTTCATGCCAGAGGCGGCAGGAGGAGGCCGTGAAGCTCCTGCAGGAAGCGCCGGCTGAGACAGGTCGACCGTTGACATACTCGGGGGCTGCGCGTCGTATCTGGCTGGCGGCTGCTTGGAGGTGCGCATCACCATGAACGGCGAGTATCCAGGCTGCGAGGTTGCGCTGGCACCCACGGCACGAGCACTGGGCATGGCTTTGCGGTTGTGCGAATCCACACTAGATGCTACCGTCGATAAAAGCGCCAGTTCCGACATGCCATATTCCGCTCGTGCGACACTTCACCAGGTTTGTCACAGCAGAGATAGGTCGGGACCAAAGTCGAGGGAGGCAAAGGCACAGAGCTGAGCGATTTGAGGCTATGAGTAGACAGCACACACTGCACTGCAAGCACAACACTAACTCTGCAAGCAGGCAAACAGCTAGCCGACAAGAAAAGATTATACACAGCACAACAGACAGCTGTCAAAAGTGGCTGCGAAAAGTGGCAGTCAAGTAGGTGAAACGCTAGCTAGAAGGGAGTGTGTGTTATATAAAGATCGATACGGCTGAAACTGAGGCAAATCTGATAATGGCCTTTATCTGATTGGCCGGCGACTGAGTGGCATGGCATGATCAAAACGGGTAAACGCAGCAGCATCTAATCAGATGGACGTGTGGACCAATGAGGGCTCAGCCGTTTAGGCAAATTGCCGCCCGCTATTGGGGGTTGGCGGTACGCAGCTGCAGTCTCATCGCGTACGGCTGGCACGCAATGCATGGCAACAGGTCGGTGTGAAGTTAGTTATTGAAGTCCTTGTAGGTAGCAGAAGTAAAAAATCAGAGACAGACCGAGCACGCGCATGGAAAGATAAGCAAATATACATGTGGAGTAGTTATATAATTGAGAGAAATTCGCAACGCAACTGCACGGTGCTCACACTGGTTTCGATATACGACATGCAATATCATGCAGAGCGGTACTTGTAACGTAATAACTTCGACAGCAGTTGTTACTTTATTGTTGCAGGTGCAGACGCATCTAATGTAAGTAGCAGAAGTGCTGGGTTTGCAATTGCCCCATTAGCCGTAGTGTGCTGGTGTGATGGAGTGCAGATCACACCTGATAGCCAGCCAATTTAACCATCAGAGGAGTTCTAAGAGACCAGGACAATTTGATAATTAATTTTGTGTTGGGATTGATCCTATCTAATGGGTGCAACATTAGGGAACAAGTCAATAATCCAATCAATAGGATATCTAATAGACGACTATCTAGTTTACTGGTCTGATAATGTTTCCCTTATCTAATCAATCCTGATCGAGTAAGATAATTTTGATTTAATCAATCTACAACATACTATGGTACTAAATTTCAGACAGATAAGCGTCTATGTGTATGTAGAGCAGAAATCTCTCAGTTGTCGATACCATCGTCGTTTCGGATTAAAACCACGCGTACTTCCCGTCGAGTGCCCATTTCAAATCGCGGCGTTCTCCACCTGTATGATACATTGGCAAAGATGTAGTACGAGTCCATATTTCTCCTTTAACATCCTTTTCATCAATGGCGTTAACTAGCTCCTGACCAGCCACCCCTTCGGGGAGGTCCTGGGGCCAGATACAGGTGTAGTGGAGACGCCAGTACTTGGCCTCCTCGATGGAAGTCTGCACCAGCTTTATGATATCTCTAACAATGAGCGCATTCTTCTCAGCTACAGTGCCACTGTACTGAGAGTCGTCGGCAAATATACGCAGGATGTACAACTTGTCTGCCTGGAAGTCCTGGCTCCACAGCGTCCAGCACCCTCCGCACCTTGCTCCAAACCGGGTTGGCTCCTCTTTGATTGTCCGACTCAAATGGGGAGCCACGTACTTAGCTCGCCATGCGGTGTGCTTAAACACACCAGCTTTGGGACTGATCGCTGCCCAGTGCTGGCCGTCTGCCTCACTCTTTCTTTCCAAAACTTTCCGCAGATGCGCTTCGTCTTGGCTAGCAAGCGCATCAAAGTCATCCCACGAAGTTATCAGCTCGACTCCTTCAGGGACTTTGATTTCATAGGGTTCGCTGTCAGCCTTTTGGCTGTCGTCGTACTGGATAGTAAATTTGAGCTCTGTTGGATCCGTCAATTGGTATCCAAACTGCGCATAATACATCCCAACATCAGACCACAACGCAATTATCGCATGCTGCCGTTGTTCAGAATCCAAATGATCGTCTTGCCACGAATTCAGTCTCTCAGCCACCCTCTTCATGAGCTCCTTTGCATACCCACGGCCTCGGTACTGAGGAGGTGTAAACACAGACCCGATACTATGGCTGATCGTGTCTCTGATCGCCTGACCAGGTACCTTGTAGATTGCAGGCCGACATACCGACTCGCATGCGCTCACAATCTGCCATTGGCCTCCTGTTTCAGCGGACTTGCGCTGGAGCGCCCAGTAAGTGAGATCCATATCTCCTTCCTGCAGGATCTTGCGGACTCCCTTCTCTCTGTTGAGATACAATTCGAGCGACAAGCCACCAGACCATGTTTCAAAGTTCCTGGAGTGGCAAAATTCAATATCTTGCTGGTTTTCCAGCGCGAGCAGCTGAAACTGTTCAGTCATAGCAGTAGAATACTTGGCGAAGCGCCGATTTCCTGTTTCAAGAAGCAATAGCCGGTCACGTGAATTTTCAGGGGGCGACAGCACGGCCCGAAAGAGCACAAGTAATTGAAAAATATCCAACTACGCAGTAATCGATTCCTTCATAACGGTTGTACCTTATGTCTTCTTGCAACGCGTCGCGTTTTGGCAACTGCTACACAGTTAGTTCCCCGCGTGACGCTTACCATGTCTACGTCTTACAATAATTACATAGATTTTAAGGGGATTTCGAGTTGATTTTTTCGTGGATATTATTATTTTTTATACTCTGAAATGGAATAAAAACTGCCCATAAAAGGGACCGGGAACATAGTGTGTGATGAGACACGTACTGTTCGTACAAGAGGCATCGTAGAAGAGACGAGCGTGTTGGAATTGTTAGTCGCTGCTTTGTAGTTTTCATCCCTCTGCCAGCGTATCCGCCATTAAATTTACCGTCATTTGGGGCAAAAAAAGCTTTCGATTGATTGTTCTCCACACTCCCTGTATGCTACAGCACTGATTCTTGATGTCCACATCGCAACTGCGGATCAGTTACAGCAGTGCGACGGAGTCGCAAGATATGTGTTAGAATCGTAAGAGAACTTGCAGTCTATATCTTAATGATAACCTAGATGTCACAACTACAGGCCACTGCTGCAGTACCCGTCCAAAACTGTCATATATAATTACATTAGTTACTTGGTGAGTTCCGCCAGCCTTCGTAGCTGTGCAAGCACGGCTTCGCGGGCGGTACCTCCAGTAGCGGTTCTGCGCTCTACGCTTGTCTCGAAGTCAAAGACATGTGCCACATCGGCATCGAAACGACCGTCAATGGACTTGTACTGCTCAAGAGTCAGTTTATCAATGCCAGAAAGTCCCTGGGCCTCTGCCAGTGCAACCGCCTCACCAGAGATATGGTGTGTCTCGCGGAACGGGACGCCCTTGCGCACGAGGTAGTCAGCTAGGTCGGTGGCCAGCATGTCCATTGTGAGGGCCTCCCGCATCCGTCCCTCGTTGATGGTGAGCGTCGACAGCACGCCCGTAGCGATGGACAGCGAGTGGCTTACAGTGACAAGGCAGTCGAAAAGCGGCTCCTTGTCTTCCTGGAGATCCTTGTTGTAGGTGGACGGAGTCGCTTTCAGGGTCATCATGAACCCAGCAAGCTGGCCAAATACACGGCCGCTTTTGCCTCGCAGCAGCTCCAGGCTGTCGGGGTTCTTCTTCTGAGGCATCAAGCTGGATCCGGTGGAATAGGCGTCTGCTAGCTTGATGAAGCCAAACTCAGCAGTCGAGTAGATGATGAGGTCCTCGCTCATTTTGGCCAGGTGGTTGAGCACCAGGCTTCCCCAGAAAAGACTTTCCACCACGAAGTCCCTGTCGGCGACAGCCGTCAGCGAGTTGCCAATAACGCCACTGAACCCCAGATGCTCTGCCACGTACTCGCGGTCGATGCCATACGGATGGCCTGCCAGCGCACCAGCGCCAAGCGGAGACTTGTTGACCCGCGAAATCACCTGGTCCAGGCGCTCGAGGTCAGACGCCAGGTAGGTTGCGTGCGAGCTCAGCCAGTGAGCCCATCGAATGGGCTGCGCTCGCTGTAAGTGGGTGTATCCAGGCATCAGGGCACCCATTTCCTGCTCTGCACGAGCCACTATCACCTTGATAAGGCCCACCAGAATGGCCCTGATCTTGGCCAGCTCTTCACGAACGTACAAACGCATGTCAGTAGCGACCTGGTCGTTTCTGGACCGGCCAGTATGAACTTTTCCAGAGATGTCGCGGCCGATCAGCTCGCCTAGTCGTCGCTCATTCGCGGTGTGAATGTCCTCGTCACCAGGCTTCTCCACGAATTTGCCATTGGCCCACTCCTCTTTGACGAGCTCCAGTCCGCGGTGGATTTCTGCCAGCTCGTGGTCAGTAAGAAGCCCGACCTTGTGCAGGGCAGCAGTATACACTCGAGTGCCTTCGAGGTCTGCAACGTACATTTTCTGGTCATATGGCAGCGATGCATTGTAGAGCTCCATCAAGGGATCAGTTCCGCCAGTGAAGCGACCTCCCCACAGCTTCAGTTCACTTGGCTGTGCCATTTTCGTGATGTCGTAGCCGTCAGAATAGTGGTTTCGAATTGCAATTGCAGGCTGAAATTTCAGGCGCAGGAGTGTATGTGAGTCAGTCACTGAGTATGTAAAAGCTCAAGCCCCATCATACTCATCTCTGTTGGCATACTGCATATCGTCGCTTTTCCATACCTTTCGTTTGGGCAGCACTAAATGGCCATTTCAGAGCTATCGTGGCCACTTTTAGGCATCATTGTAAGCTTCTGTTGTCTGGTAGAACCGCAGCTAATATGATAGATACCATGTGCGATAATATTCGTGCAAGGCTATGGCATTTTTTACTTTGTTTTGTTGCCTCATCATGAATCATTGTGGCAGCTAGTGCTGTTCCAGGGCATGATCTGTATGACATGGTTGTCCTATTACCTCGCCATTACCGTCAAACCGGGCAGTCCGACACCCGACTTCGAACCTGCACCAGGCGAATGGCGACGGTGGTGTATCAAGTGCAATGCCTATAAGCCAGAACGGGCTCACCACTGCCGCCAGTGCCAAACATGCATTCTCAAAATGGATCATCATTGTAGGTTATCTTGTGAAGTTTGTTGGAGTTTTAAATTCTAACACAGGCCCCTGGACCTACAATTGTGTTGGCTACGGGAATATGCCCCACTTTATCCGGTTTCTAAGCTGGGTGCTCATCACGTCCTCGTACGGATTCTATCATTTGTGCTGCAATGGGCTGTGGCTGTACCGCAGTCGACACCTTCCCAGCTATTTGGTTCCCAAATCTGAAATCGTGGCCACCGTTGTGCTGACTCCAACGGTATTTTTTGTACTGTTCACTGTATCGCTATTGTATATTCGTGTTTTCCTAAACATTTTTGAAGGACAGACTCAAATCGAGACTTGGGAGGTCGAGCGGGTTGAAGCGCTGGCCAGGCGCGGACTGGGGGCTCCTATGGAATTCCCCTACGACATAGACTTGTGGACGAATCTCACAGACGCATGGGGCCATCCATTGACTTGGTTCTGGCCATGGGGACAGCCAGGGGGCGACGGCATGCATTTCCAGAAAAACGAAGCCGTCGATGACGGCTCTGTGTGGCCTCCTGATCACATCGACCAGGACTCCCCGGTATCCAGTTCGAGCTCTTCTCGTGAATCAACCGCCCAAGCACACCCTAGAACACTTGGGTATATGCGGTTTCGACCAAGACATGAAGACGACATTGTCGGCGACGGTCGTCGGTACTACGACGGTAGAGACAGCAGCGACGACGATGGTGACGGCAGTGAATTGGCCAGCGAGAACGACTTTTTCAACCGTGACGAGTGGATGAACTACGAGGGTGAACGAATCAGCGACTTTGGAGTCGATATCGACACCGAGACATCACCAGCGGCACTGGCAAGGCGGCGACGACGCAACGACGAGACAGTTCCGCTCGCCCATCTTGTGAGATAGCAGTTACAACAGCGGCAGCAACAGCAACAGCAGCAGCAACATCCATCAGCAGCTCGCTCAGCATAACATATAATTTATTACCAGGTCATTAGAAACCACTTAACTTATTATGTATATAATAACTAACCAGACATTTCAACGTCTCCATCCTTGTCAGTAGCTGAAGCCTGCTCAGCAACAGTAGCCTCTGCTGAGCTGGTCGCAATGGGCTGGCTCTTTTCTTGTTCGATACCGGTGGCAGCCGACGGTGTGTGTGTTGGTTCGACTATCCCAGACTGCTGCGATGGTGCATCTTCTTGCTGAGCAACTGCTGATGCTGGTTGTGGCGCTGCTGGCTGTGGTGAATTGGGTTCTGCTGCAAGTCCTAAGGGAGGATTTTGTAACTTGTTTTGTTCGGATAAATTCTGCACCGGCGTCTCCGCTGGCAGACTGTCCACTGGTGGGTCCTGAACTGGCAAACTGTCCAATGGAAGATTCTGTACAGGCGAGCCACTTTGTTGGCTTGAAGCAGCAGCTGCATCTGCCGAAAGATCTGGTCTCGGTTGCAGCGACTCGCTAGTGTCAGCAGTGAGGTCCCCCATTGTCGCGTCAGAAGGCTCGCTTGTCATGTTGGCGTCCTCTTCTATAGTCTGGTCAGCATCTTCCCTTGTGATGTTAGCTGGCGCAGACGCTGCTGTAGCTGCTGGCGCTGCCGCTACATTATTCGCAGACGCCAAAGGTCCATCTGGCACCGCTGCTGCGTCATCATTATCATCAACCACGGCTTCTTCGACCTCAGCATCAGTTTCTTTTGACGGATCGACTTCTTCAGCAGGCTCGGGTTTTGGCACCTGAGCAGCAGCTTTCTCATGCAGGATTTCTGGGCCAGACTCCTGCCACTGCTGGTAGGTCGCTTCAGCATCAGCAATGTCTGCCTCTTCTAATCCAGACTTCCAGCCTTCAGATCCTTCCAAATAAGAATGCCATCGCGTTCGTCGACCCTCAAGCACCGCGGAATTTCGACTCGTGAGCGGTTCTGCTGTCGGCCGCGTGAAGAAATCCACAGTGTCAGCCTCAAAAAACAGCTTGTAAGTATTAATACACACACGGGCCATCAGACCCTGCTCCACAATATGGAACGGATAGTCCGAGCTCGTCGGCTCGACCATGGATCTGTACAGGAGCGGGGCTTTGATCTGGTCCAGCGGCACCCCTTCCGTGGGCACAGTCATCATATAAGACGTCAAGTAGTAGTTCCACTTGTCTTCTGCCTCTTTGACGTCCTTCATGGTCAGATCGTAATTGCCCAAGAACTGGAAGCCCAGCTGCTTGTCCAAGTCATTCCAATCAATGCGGAACAGGTTCTCCTCGGGACCAATCAGCTTCTTGACCTGCATTCTGTATGCGATTTGTCGTTTGATGTTGCTCGTCGGCTCGGAGCGGTCTGCCTGGAACAGCACCAGCACATCCGATGACAGCTGGTCGGTCACGATAGCATGTACATGCTTGACCAACCCCTGGATCACCTTGTCAATGGTGTAGAACTTGTATGCTCTGTTGCGATATGCCTGTCGCACCGCTTCCTCGAACCACTGGTGCTCGACGTCTCCTTCAATGAGCTTCTCCGACAGACCAAGCAGCTGCGAGTACGCGTCTTTAGGCTCGAACTTGAGGCCCATATCAGCCAGTTTAGTATCGTACAAACCAAGATCATTGGCGAAGTCCACACTCATATTGGTCTTGAGCTCTTCAGCTACGATGTCATCATAGCTCTTGACCTCTTCCATCCGAGAGTAGAGAACCTGAATGTACCTCACAAACACGTAGATGGTTGTGTTTCCAAATAAGTTGTAGATGTCGCGCTTCTGAGTGTCCTTGGTGAAAGTGCGACCATTTGCCGCCGACAAAGACGGCGCACTGGCGTGCTTGAGCCACGTGTCGTCAGAGTCAAGAATCTTGGCGAAGCTCACGCCCTTATCAGGCCCTGCTGCTTCACCACTAGCAGGTGCATTTTCCCTTGGCGTGTCAGCAACAGAATCAGCACTTTCGTCCTCGCCTGCTTCTGTTGACGAGTCCTCTTCTCTATGCCTACCATTGCCGTTGCTACTGCTGCTGTTGTTGTTGTTGTTGGCAGCATGGTGGTTGGCCCATCTGCCGCCACCACTGGACCTTGCTTTCTTCAGAACATCGCGCAATAGGTCTCCCGAGCTTTCTCGGACCCGCTTTCTGACGGTGCTTTGGCCATTGACCTTGTCGCTAGTGTCGTCGTCATTGTTGCGAGCTTCACTACCATCAGCAAACCGATCTGAAATAAATCCCGGGGGCAGGGAGAAGAACAATTCCAAAAATGACTTGAGGAACGTCTCCATCCGTTCTCGATCGTTGGACGAGTACGACCCACCGTGCTCCAAAAAGCACAGTACCAAGCGAAGAATGTCGAGAATGATGTCGTTGTCACTGATCTTGAAAGACAGCTGGGATTTAGGAAGCGGCAGCGTGGGGTTCTTCCGTCGAGACGTCTGCTCGGCTTTGATAGCAGTGATTTCTGAGACCAAGCTTCGAGTGGTGAGCAGCTTCTTGTCAGTCTGCTTGAACGTCAGACCAATATGGTCCAGCGACTTGTAGAACACCTTCTGCTCGGTCTCCCGCCACACCTTATTCCATTCACGGTGGGCTCGCTTCCACTCTTCGTCCTTTTGCTTCAGCCGGCGTAGCACTATGGGAACAGCCACCACTGGGTTCTCGTGCAGAGCCTCGATGACCTCGAGCCCCTTCTCCTTGTCATAGATTTTACGGATAATCTTCTGATATATTGTCGACGAGTGGCCTAGACCCACTGGCAGCTTGAACACGGCCTTCTCCTCGTTGGTCATGTTGGCGATACGGTTGGCAATGGTCTCGAGCGTCTGGATGGTGCGCAGGTTGGCACCAATGTAGATGTCGTATTCGTGGCGCTCCTCCTCCACCCGGTACAGAATCTCCTCGTACTGGTTCTTTCGGTGAGCCACAAATCCAGAGTCTTCGGACGTCCAAGTCGGATGGACGACCCACTCGTCGTTGAGAACCTCCCAGCACATTTCGTCGCGTGAAGAGCATGGCATCATTGTTTCAGACTTTGGCAGCAGTCGGTACGACGGCCCGTAAGACCTACACTGCGACAGGTCCAAATTGTGTTTCTTGAACGCAATGTTTTCAATGTGCAGAGGCTTACCCTCATATTTGACAAACCGCTTGAACCAGTCCATGAGCTCCTTGTTGGAGCCAATAAACCCGTCCACTCGCTCCACCAGCAGGTTCTTGTCAATGATGTTTTGCGAAAACAGGTTGATGATTTTGAGAAACTCATTGTACGTCTGCTTGCTGCCGATGAACTTCTTGACCCGGTCGAAAAACGCAATCTCCTCGTGCAAGCTGCTAGCTCGCGACGGCGCAGGCAGCGGTTCAGGACCACCAGGCACGAGCGACGGGCTTAATTCGTGACCGCCACGGCCCTTCTTGATGGGGCCCCCGCGCAGATTCGACACCTGCACCCCAGCACCCGAGTCTATGGGATACGACTGCTGCTGGGGAGGATACGACTCTGAAATCGAGCCGGATTTCTTGCGTTTGTCGGGGCGTCCTGGAACAGGGCCTCCCACAGACGGAGGCGCAAAATTGCCCACCGGCGGCAGATGCTGCACTCCATCCTGCTGCGACAACTCGGGCCGTCCAGGCTGCTGGGAGGTGTCTGGCAGGAACTGCTTGAAATCGTCGAGCAGGTCTGGAGCGTCCTTAAACAGCAGCGTCACCTGGCTGTACACCTCGGCAATGCGCAGCTGCTCGCGCTGGTATGTCTGGAGGATCTCGAGGAAGTTCTTGTAGATCTCAGGCTGCGACGCGAACCGGTTCTTGATCTTGTTGACGTAGTTGATGGCGTGGTTGAACTCAACAGGCCCGCCCTGGCGCCTTTGCTCACCGGGAATCGGCGGTCGTCCGTTGGCGGCTGCGTGGAGCTGCGACATGGAGCTGCCCATCAGCATATGGTTCTGGTACCCGTAGTCCACAGGGCCTCCAGGAGGCAATGGCTGGTGCTGGTGTTGAGGCGTGCCCGGCAGCGCACCTTGACCAGGAGGGCCTCCCATTGGACCCATAGGAGGCTGCTGTGACACTTGCTGGGGACCACCAGACTGTGACTGCACAGACTGGTGCTGCTGGCCCTGCTGAGGGGGTATTGGCTGACCCTGTGGTGTCAAAGACTGCTGTTGGGACATGGGCTGCTGAGGCAGAGGCTGCTGCTGCTGCTGTTGTTGCTGTTGTTGTTGCTGCTGCTGCTGTTGCTGTTGTTGCTGCGGATGCTGCTGCTGTTGCTGCTGCTGCTGCTGCTGCTGCTGTACTTGTTGGTGGCCTGGTTGACCTAACTGGCCTAGCTGGCCCTGTTGCTGCTGCTGAGGAGGAGGAGGCCCCCAACGGTCGTACATAGGCTCTCCGTCTGGTCGTGATGTGGTGCCCATGGGAGTGGTCACTCGGATGGGGTTGGGATCCGACGGGTCAGACGAGCACTCAATGCGGTACCCTGGTGGGAGAAATGTGTTAAATCCCTGGATCAAGTTGGGATGGCCCCGGAACAAGCTAGAGACGCGGTCAATAACTCCTGGAGTGTCGATGTTGTGGGTCTTAAAATCCTTCATGATGTCCAGAAAGTGGTTGTAGACCTCCGGCTGGTTCTGGAACTGCACCTTGACCTGGTCGAGGTACGACAGCGCATCCTTGACGTTCAACGGGCGATATGCAGCGTCGGCAATCTGCTGGACCTGCACATTGGACGGACTATGAGAGGACAATGGCGGCGCATGCTGCTGGTTTGGGCTGTGGCTAAGGATGCTAGCCGTCATGTTGGGGCTCTGGGATGGCTGAGTTAGAACAGAAACGATAGAGAGGATTGGAACCAGGTGTTACTAGGTGATACCAGTGTGAACCAGAATGAACCAGTGTGAACCAATAAGACACATGAAATACTCGATAAGTCAAATGTCAGAGTTGACCAGTAAATGCCAGATCAGACATGATAAGTCAAGTCCTATCCTACCAGTGTCTACCAAATGTCCGCCAAACCAGTCTGGCAGTGTCGAGCCTCAGGTGCTAAAAACTGGGGCTGTCAAACCTCTCTAGTAACTCGGCACACACTGTAAACAGAGGTCGGCAAAAAACAGATATTCGTCCACTTGTAAAAATGCCGCTGGCACTTCTACGACATTCAAAACACCTAGCACATATCTGACAACACCTGATGGGGCCCTCGACAAAAATACTCACAAGGTTGTTTGGCGGAGGAGACCGCCCAAGAGACGGCATGGCAAAATGCTGCGATTGGGCGCCCAGGCCCGACAGCGACGGCAGTTGCGACGGGATCTGGGAGGGCAGCTGCGAGTAGTACTGCTGCTGGCCCGCCTGCCCGCCCAGTGACGCTGGGGGAGGAAGCACCGGATGACCAGCTTGGGATCTGAACAGTTAGCAGCTGGCGAAGCAGGCCTCACCAGGCTCGCACCTGGTGGACTAGCAGTGGTGCTGCTGTTTGAGCACCAACGCGATACTCACACAAAGGGATGGCGATCGGGCGCCTCGGAATTCCATTCGTTCGACATGGCGATTACCAGGCAATTTCAAACAAATCAGCGCGCGCTCGCGCAGGTGGAATGCCAAAAGCACAAGCGACGCTATCGGGGATGGGCACTGCGTGCGGCCCACCATGTACTCAGTGGTATATCCGAGACCAGAAATTTCACGAGCCCCAAAAAAGGTTACCAGAAAGGAACGGCTGGTCAGCAGAGCATTCGACTTGAGTTGAGTCGACGTAGAAGTAATAGCCTGGCACTTGATTGAGTGTGGCAGTAGGTGTGGCAGTTGATTCGGTAGCGGTTTTGCAGTTCAGCTGAATAGTGGTTGCTGACTGCTGTGGCTTTTTTGTGGGATCTGGTTAGTTCAGCTTGGTTGTAATTGCAACACTGAACCTTCGTGACTCGGCAGCCGAATATTCCAGTATTTCGATTTTGAGTTTCCGAGTTTTCGTCTCGTCTTATTGGATTTCACGAGTGACGTTGTTTCGAGCCATCTATTTAGACTCTTTTCAGTGTATTTGACTCAAAATGAATGCACCAGATAGGTTCGAGCTGTTTATCCTGCCAGATGGCGTGTCCAAGGTGACGGTGTCTCCAGACCTCAAAATGCCCAACTGTGCTATCATCAAGTTCGAGCGCGAGGACCACACGCTGGGCAACTTGCTGCGGGCCCAGCTGTTGCACGACCCCAGGGTGGTGTTTGCTGCCTACAAGGTCGAACATCCGCTGTTTGCCAACTTCGTGATGCGCGTGCAGACAGAAGAGGGCTATACCCCGAAGGACGCGCTGAAGAACGCCTGTTCGGCCCTCATTGGCCAACTGGGCGTACTGTCTGACAGATTCAGAACAGAATATGGTCTGAAGGCGATGCTGGCAGAGACGGAAGACTGATCTCTCGCTGCAGCTGGTTGTATGTCATATGTCGGTCAACATGGCTATAATTTTCATATTCTGCTGTGCTGTGAGATGTGGTCTATAAGATTCCTTACATCATTTTCCCTGTTGAAATCAGGAATCTTTGCTTTTTTTTGTCTTTTCAATTGGTAAGGCAGACAGACAAGACAAGAGTCAGTCTTTGGGTCTGTCAGTCTGTTGACACTGCCTGTAGGAGTTATCTCGTCATGCTATGTATTTGTCTATAGTGGTCTGTCAAGACTGAAAAAGCGCACAAAAGTGCTGTGTATTTATTAATCAATTGACCATTACTCGTGCTTGGCATTAGCCTGTAATCTTTGAGTTGCTAGCTGCTGCTATACATGTTGGTTTTGCTCCTACACTCATAGCTGATGGACTGAGTAAATACTGACGTGCCCCATATTTATTAAACAACTGATCATCACTCATGCTAGGCATTGATTTCTAATATTTTTCTAGTGCTGTACATATTAGTTTGTATATGCAGCTGAATATGAATCACTGGTTCAGGATGGCTTCGTCATATTCCTCCTGAATGACCTTCCAGCACGCTGCCAGCTTGTCTTTGAGCCCATAGGCGCTGCTGCCGGCGGTGGCTCTCTTGGCAGTGTTGACTGCTTCCGCGAGAGTCCAGGTGTGCAACACCTGGTCGGCATCCAGCAGGTCAACTTGATTGGCTTCTCTTGACAGCACCAGCTTGCAGTGGTCGGGGAAGTTGAACTGAAAGGTACCACTGCTGATGTGGAACATAACATACTGTGACCTACGCTCGTAATGGGTGACAAACTGCACGCGTTCAATGAGGTGCTCGGGTACCTGCTGCTTCGTCACCAGCTCGCTCTTACGCAGGTATTCCTGCATGTAATTCTCGAACGTGTGGATCAGACGTACCCGTTTGGCATCTGCTGCATCTGTGGTAGCAGGGTCGACAACACTGGCGACCCATTTGTCGTTGCGAGACGGCCTATCAACTGACACATAGCTCTTGTCCTGCGGGTCCATCACCAGCACCGTCTGGTTACGAAACAACACGCCTATGTGCCCGTTCGTCAGCTCGTATGCCAGCCCGTACTTGTCGGAAAAGTCGACCCATTTAGACAGGAACACAACTGGAATTTTGACAGATGTTGTTTGAGGCATCGCCTTGGACGGCCAGTCGAGGTAGTTGAACGCCATACGCAGGTTGTCCAAGTATTTGGACAACAACGACGTCCTCTTCGGGCTCTCAAGAATCTTGTCACCTGCTCGCGCTATAGAAGACGTCTTCGTGCTGCTGGATAGCGAGCTGGATGCCCCTGATGAAGACGAAGACTTAGCTGAAGATGCTGATGACGATGCTGATGACGATGCTGATGACCCTGTCGACTCTCCACTGACAGGCCGCTGAGTTCCGCTGTGGTACACGGCCTTAAGCTCTCGCTGCTGTTGCTGCTTCAAGTTGAGGCTTGTCGCAGCACGTCCTTCTTGCATCATCACCATCTTGTACTTGTCCTTAGTGGACGCTGGTGATAGCGAGGTAGGGAGCACTGCTTGTTTGGCAGCGACCTCCATGTCGGCCCGCGAGATCTTGACAGGCTCGATGACTTTGGGAGCCGACGACGCGAGCTTGTGCAGCCTGGCGGCAGTCTTGCAGTCCACAAAGTTCTGGGCTGATTGGAGGTCGCTGATGGGCGGGTATGACGGTTTGTAGCGGAGTGCAGACTCTGGGACATCACTTGGAAACGAATGCTTGAAAAAGTCATGGCGGAGAATATCCTCAATTGACGGTCGTTCGCTGGGATTCGTCTTGAGCAGCGACGTGATGAGATCTGCTGCGTCTGCTGAGTACGCCACTGTGGACGGAAACGTATAGTCATTGTGCTTGATGCGGTCGTAGACGTCGTTGATATCCTGGCATTGGAACGGTGGCTTGCCAAACAGCATTGTGTACAGTATAATTCCGCACGACCAAATATCCACTTCGTAGCTGTGGCCCTGATCCTTTCCGAACAGAATCTCTGGTGCGATGTAGTTTGGAGTGCCGCAGATGGTGGTCTTGCGTTCGTCAGACGACTGAAGAATGGTGGCTAGACCAAAGTCGCCGATCTTGACGTCCATGGCGTGGTCCAAGAAGATGTTCCCCAGCTTCAAGTCCCGGTGGATCACCCGACGCTGGTGCATGTAGTGTACAGCTCCCAAAATCTGGACCAGGAAAAACCGGGCCTCGGGCTCGGTGAACCGCTTGCGAACTCGCAGCATGTCCATCATTGAGTGGTTGTCGCACATTTCCAACAGGATGTACACATTAGTGTCGTCTTCAAAACAATCCTGGAAATCGACAATGTTGGGATGACGCAGGCTCTGATGGATACGGATCTCAGCGATGAGCTTCGTGCGGGTTTTTTCCGCCTTCAACGACGCTTTGGCGACCGTCTTGGCTGCGAAAATCCGTCCGCTGTCATCCTTGACCTGGAAGCATCTGGCAAACCCGCCTTCACCGAGGCACGATCCTCTAAGGTAGTCACGGCCAGCACGGGTACGGATGACCTGTGGTGGGGTCTTGCATAGAGCCGACAGCTTCTCCTTCTTCTTCTTAGGTTTGTTGGTGTCAGTTGGCTGTAAGGCAATCATTATTAAGTGCAATCAGCCTTGACAGCCAGTCAATTCACAAACACGAGCGAATTACCAAGGACTGAAACCACCGATTCACCGATTATAGTGGTCTTCTCGTCCACTCCCTGCTGTGATGTTATGCTGCAAAATAAAACTAGGGCAACCGATTCCTCTAGTCTGAAGCCGGGTGTGAGTGATTCTTTGGTTTTGCTCTGAACGAAAACCAGCCAGTAGAAAATAGTCGAATTTCAACTATTAGCGGTGTTGTATTTCGATTTTGTAATATTGTTATTGTAAAAGTGCAATACAAGCAGATCAAATAAGCCGGCATACTTACGCATACACAACAATACACCGAGGCTGTTTACTTGCTTCCTGATCCGGAAGGCTCTGCACGGCTGGCTGCAGTCTATATGCACCGGCCAGATGCTTGTCTTTCCGAACAGACCAAGATGGTCAACAATATTTTATTTTCGAGTAGTCCGTAGCAAATTGTGAGGTGAGAACTGCCTCGCAATACTGTGTGATATGCTTCAAGCGGACTGCCAATACTGACAACGTAGACACCATGTTGGGTGGGGAGTGAGGTTGTTGTAACTGATTCTCCCGAAATAGAATATGTACAGGTGTTAAACTGCACGGGTTATACATAAGAGTCATAGCACGCAAAAAAAAAGACGTAAAGTCGTAGAATCCATCGCCATGGTCAACGCCTACGAGTACCAGCCTGGATTTTTCGTGCAGAGCGACCAGAGCACTGATCACGCGAGCTTTCGTTACCTGGAAACAGCGTTCGGTCTGGCTAAGCAGGGCTGGGATGAAGTTGTAGACGAGCTTGAACAGCTGGAGAAGAGCCATCCCGACGCGAGGTTCAAGCTGCTGTATTTGGCACGCCATGGTCAGGGATATCATAACCTGTGCGTCGAGAAGTACGGCAGGGAGGCGTATGAAAGCTTCTGGTGTACGCGAACGACTGATGGAGCAATTACGTGGGGCCCCGACGCCGAACTGACCGAGCTCGGAATCCAGCAGGCAAAGGCAAACCATCCTGCGTGGATCCAGCAGCTCCAGAACGGTGCCCCGGTACCGACTGCCCTGTTCAGCTCACCGTTCACCCGGTCTATTGACACCATGATCTATACATGGAACGGCATACTGCTGCCCAAGCTGCGACCACTCGTTGTCGACAACTTGCGGGAAGTCAACGGCTACGAGACCTGCAACAAGCGACGCACAAGATCTTATATTGCATCAAGGTTCCCGTCTGTTGATATAGAGGACGGATTTGTTGAGGAAGACGAAGCATGGGATCCAGATAGAATAGAGGCCCCTGAAGAGCACGACAAGCGGACCCGCCAGTTCCTCGACAGCCTTTTTTCCGACTGGGACAGTCCTGAGCACAAAGTGGTCTCAGTGACCTCTCACACAGGTACTATTCGGTCGTTCTTGCGGGTTATTGGTCACCGCGAATTTGAAATCGACACTGGCGGAATGATTCCTGTAGTCATTCGAGCTTGCCGAGCCGATTAGCCACCGCTGACATTTTTGTTAGTGCTGATTGAACTGTGACTGCTACTGTTGTGTGTAATACTTTTATGCGCACTTTTGCTACAAAACTGGCCCGATACAAAGGAATTGATTCGTTGGTCCCCTCGATAAGGGCATCTTTAGAGCAAATCTGGACTGGCCGACGACATCGATTCCACGAGACCGAGTCATAAAATTATCTTCTAAAGGTCTACACTGTTTTCAAATACCTGACTGCTTTAAAATAATCATAGCTGCATGCTATACACTGGCTGTCATACTAAGTTATGTTAATCGTTATACAACCATGAATGCGCCATGCTGTGAGCATTAGTACTACTGCCAGCTAAGGTGCGTCAGCCAAACGTAAAATCTAATAGCGCGTCAGTTTCATTTACTGTTCGTATTTTCATGTATTCCACGTAAAAGGTGGTCTATTGAATAGACTTTATGGACGACTTCAACATAGTGTGAACAGCAAGACCCCGCAGCCTACATAGAGCAGGTTTTTTCCCGGTTAGCCTCATCTCAACTTGACTTCACCACATCTTGCAGATCAACAAAGGGCGCGCACCTAGCTTCTGCAACAGTGTTGCTTACACATCCAGCAAGCTTCAAAATCAGTTTTGCGCGTCGATTGTTTTTATCTCATTGTTTTGATTCCTGGCATATTTCTTGTTTAGCGCGGATTTCAACACGATGCCTGAGCCGACTGATCTGAGCAGCGATGAGGACGCGATTCCGTTGGCTCAGCGATCCCGGATCAAGCGTGCCTCCACGACACCTGCGCAGTCGCCTACCAAGAAGATCAAGGTAGAAAAGAAGGTAGAAATGACACAAGCAAGAAAGGAGATTACGTCGGAAGTAAAACCAGAGCCCAAGGCGAAGGCCGGTACTAAAGTAAAGGCAGAGCCCAAGACGCAAAAGGTCACCAAGGTGAAGTCAGAGACCCAGAAAGCCAAGAACGAGACTAAGAAAGTCGCCAAGGTCAAAGCTGAGACTCAGAAGGTCAAAAGCGAGGCTCCGAAGGTCAAGAAAGAGCCCGTTCGCCGAGCTGCTACTCCCAGTGAGACGCCTAGCAGAGCCACCAGCGGATCCACTCCGGAAGACGACGACGACGAGGTGTATCGATGGTGGGACGCTGTTGGCGATAATGACGGGACCGAGAAATGGACAACACTCGAACATAACGGAGTGTTATTCCCCCCTCCTTATGAGCCTCTTCCATCTGGTGTCACGCTGCTCTACGAGGGAAAGCCCGTATATCTTCCACCAGAAGCTGAAGAAGTAGCTGGGTTTTTTGGCGCCATGCTTGAGACGGACCATGCCAAAAATCCGACATTCCAAAAGAATTTCTTCTCTGACTTTTTGGATGTGTTGAAAGACGCGGGCGGTGCTTTTGCTGATATGGCCAAGACGCAGCCTGTGAAGATCACGTCGTATGAAAAATGCGACTTTTCGAAGATCTTTGCTTACTATGAAGCTCAGCGGGCTGAGAAGAAGGCGATTCCAGCTGCTGAGAAGAAGCGTATTAAGGCTGAGAAGGATGCTGCCGAGGAGAAGTACAAGACTTGTATTCTCGATGGACGCAGACAGCCGGTTGGGAACTTTCGCATCGAGCCTCCAGGACTTTTCCGAGGCCGCGGTGCCCATCCAAAGACCGGCAAGCTCAAAGCTCGCGTGCAGCCAGAACAGGTGACAATTAACATTGGGAAAGATGCCAAAGTTCCTGAACCACCCGCTGGCCATCAGTGGGCTGAGGTGCGCAATGACAACACGGTGTCTTGGTTGGCGACATGGAAAGAGAATATCAACGGCAACACCAAATACGTGTTTCTTGCTCAGAATTCGTCTCTCAAAGGAATGAGCGATTTCAAGAAATTTGAAAAAGCTCGCGAGCTCAAAAACCATGTGAATCGCATAAGAGCAGACTATCGTAAGGAGCTAAAGGACGAAGTCATGCTCAACCGTCAGCGAGCAACTGCTATGTATTTGATAGACGTGCTTGCACTGCGAGCAGGAGGCGAGAAAGGAGAAGATGAAGCCGATACTGTGGGCTGCTGCTCGTTGCGCTACGAGCATGTAACTCTACAACCGCCCAATACTGTAGTGTTCGACTTCCTGGGCAAAGATTCAATTAGGTACTACCAAGAAGTTGAAGTTGACAAGCAGGTTTTCAAGAACCTCACCATCTTCAAAAGGCCGCCAAAGGGCCCTGGCGACGACGTGTTTGACCGGTTGGATCCACCCCTGCTCAACAAGCATCTTCAGAATTACATGCCAGGTCTTACTGCCAAAGTGTTTCGAACTTATAATGCGTCGTACACTATGCAGAAGCAGTTGGAGCTGATCCCAAACACCGGGACCGTCAATGAGAAGGTGGTGGCTTTCAATGCCGCTAATAGAGAAGTAGCGATTTTGTGTAACCATCAGCGGACGGTTGCCAAAACTCACGGAATAGCGGTGGGCAAGATAGAGGATAGAATTTTGGAGTTAAAGTGGAACAGAATTCGCACGAAGAAAATGATTCTTCAGCTCGATCCGTCTCAGAAGCGCAAGTCACCAGGACTGTTTTCTGACATCGATGCTATGGACAAGGAGACGGTTTTGAACATCCAGGCCAAGATTCTGGAGCGTGAGAAAGAGAAGATAGAGAAAAAGTTTACTAGGGACAATGAAAAACTTAAGGCTGAAGGTGAAAAGCTCCTGGACTCTGGAGAACTCAAGAAGCGTCTCCAGGCTGTAGACGAGCTGAAATCCGAGTTTGACAAGGAAAATAAGTCAGGCAAGCCTGAAATCAAGGGTAGTGCTACTGTAGAGAAGCTAATGGCCCAGGTGACAAAGTATGACGAGCGTATCACCAATACCCAGCTGCAGCTCAAAGACAAAGAGGACAACTCCACCGTGGCTCTGGGCACCAGTAAGATGAACTATATCGACCCTCGTCTGACGGTGATGTTTTCCAAAAAGTACAACGTGCCTATTGAGAAGCTTTTCACCAAAACGCTACGTGAGAAATTTGCATGGGCCATTCATTCTGCTGATGAAAATTGGCAGTTTTGAGATGGCAGGGCCCTGTAAATAATCTATATATTACGACAGAAATGCGAAACCTTTTATTCAAAACCCGCCTCGTGAGAAGAGTAACAATACGGCAATATATGCAAAGTTTTTATTTCACAGCTATTTAACAAAAAACGACAAAGTATGATAGTAGCTAGAACCAGTTTAGCTGTCTGTCCTATGAAGTGCGTAGCCATTTCGGTGCATAGGCAGGGGTATACCGTAGATCAGGCTCATAAAGTTCAATGAACTCGTGGTTAGAATACAAAACAGCGTAGACAATCGCACTTACCTCCATGTCAGCATCACCTTTCCCGCCGGCAAACTTGCTGTATTCGTCGAAAATGGCCGCCAACGACCAGCCTAGTAGCATTTTGCGCATAACGCCTACGAGAACGCCAACTCGGTGCTTGCCCTTGTTTGAATGCACGAGAACTGGGTAGTTTCGAGTGTCAAGGAGGATCTCAAGCCCACCAGTGACTGCTGCTTCGTCGTTCTGCACAAATGGTTCCTTCACGCTCTTGAAATCAAACCGAAACAACTGGATGTTGCGCGACGTTGCCCAAGCGATGTACTCAGCATTCTCCACATCCGGGCGATCTCCCACGTATCTACATCAGCAAATACGGTCATTTGAACAACTTACATTATTGTTTTGAGCTTGAGGTTCTCGAGGAATGGATAGTTGATTTCGAGAGGGTGTCCGCTTCTGTATACGCCCTCTGCCACCAGTGCAAAGTTCAGAGGAGGAACCAACGGCTTCATTACGGTATTCAGCTCGTCAAATTAACATCCACACTCTGCGCACCGTAGCCGGTAGTCCGTACGCAAGCAAGTGCCAATAATTTGAAAGGCTAGTTGATGGGCAGGAATAAATCAATGATATAGGAAGTCAACTTCTATGTAGGCACATGCATATGCATGAGAGCACTGCTCGTTCCGCTGAATAGCCACACAGCACAGCTTCAATACTTGCAGCAAAACTGCGGTTATGACAGGTAATTGAGAGTTGACTGTATGATATATAAGGACACACTCTCTTCGTTCGGCATGGGTTGTGATTTTGAGTCTAACAAAGTATAGCGGCAACAACATGAACGGTTGATAGAGCACGTTTGAAGCAGACGGCCAGTTACGTAAGTCCGTTATGGCGTAGTTTGATCCAACTGCGCAGTAGTTGCTACAACACGATGAATAGCAATGGATGTTCTCTACTTGGTCTCACTGCATATCTTCTGCTGTAGCGACCGCTGCGCAGTTGGCTTTTTTGCGTCTCTTTGCCTACGATACCACGGTATCTGAATACTGCCTAGTCTGGCAGCTGCAGCTCTACACTGCTGCTGATCCATACATACCTGTCAAGTTCTATAAATTAATTTGACTAATATTAGGATTAATATCGAATTTCGTACGTTCAATCCGTAGAGAGCGCTAAGAAAATCGCAGCTTGTGCCCAATGCTTGACATACCTGACGCGTGTAGCGTACGTGGTTTAGTGCATAGCAGTTATGCTGTCCATATATGGTTGGTATATACCCCGAACATGTAGGTCTGACTGACATACCCAGGCTTTGAGTTCTCATCCAACAGTAGGAATGAATAAAAATAACAAATAATACCAAAAAAACGAGTCATAGGCGGGGGGAAAGGAAAGGAAAAGCAGCTAGTAAGACCTTCTAACTGTTATTTTTATGTTATCTCATATCTCTGAATGCACTATGTGTACTCCACACAGACGGCGGGGAAACACCTTGCGATCTTCAATAAACAACACATCAAGTATATTTCCATAGACCAGCCAAAAGCCATAATTCTATTTCACTTCTTAAAGTTTTGTGTATCTCGCGATTTCGCTGCAACACAGATGAGAACCATTACATTACTCGTATTACACTACTCGTCACCTCCCGACCTTTAGACGCAGCTCGCGCTACGGACCCTCCGTAGGGCTGTTCCCCTCACAAGTCGCCGGGGCTCGCCACGCGCCCGGCCCTCGTTACAAGCATGCGCCGCATGGGGTCTACGCGGAATGGCTTACAAAAAAATTCACCCACGTTGGTGGTCACCGTTGAATTCAACAAGTGTCGCTTGTGGATTCTGTGGCTTTTTTTATTGAACTGGTAAGTTTTGGCCCGTAGTGACGAAGTGGAACGTGGACTGACATAGAAATGGCTGAACCAATCAGAAACAGGAGACTTGGTGAGTTGGCAAACGCGCCAACCCCTCAGAACACCCCGTCCACCGCAACTTCGTCGTTTGCTAACCGTGGAGCCGGGTCAGGACAGCCGTCAGTGGCGACTATCCGCGAGGAGGACGGCCTGGGAGCGCTCACCAACAACCCTGCACTCATTTCCATGATCCAGGGACGCCTGGGGTCGCTAGTGGGCAAGCCGTCGGGATACATCGAGTCGCTTCCTAAGCAGGTCAGGGACCGGATTTCGGGTCTCAAGGGCGTCCAGGCTGAGCAGATCAAACTCGAGGCCCAGTTCCAGGCAGAGCTGGTTGCGCTGGAGAAGAAATACTTTGCGAAGTACGAGCCTCTGTACCAGAAGCGGGCCAAGATCATCCAGGGAGAGGAGGAGCCCACGGTGGAAGAAATCGAGGCTGGCAAGGCCATTGAAGAAGAGCAGTCGCATGAGCAGGATGAGTCGGACGAGGATGAGGACCAGGAGGGCGAGTCCAGCGAGAAGAAAGCTGCGGCTGCCGAGGAGGAAGAGGACGAGGAGGACGAGGTCGATGTCAAGGGCATTCCTGAGTTCTGGCTCACGGCATTGAAGAATCTGTCGCCCGTGTCCGAGACCATCACGGACCGTGACGAGGAGGCTTTGCGATATTTGACTGACGTGCGCATGAAATACTTGGATAAACCGGGCTTCGCGCTTGTTTTCGAGTTCAGAGAGAACCCGTTCTTCACCAACAAGACGCTTACCAAGAGCTACTACTACAACGACGAGCCGGGCTATGGTGGAGACTTTATTTATAACCATGCCGAGGGCGACGACATCAAGTGGACGTCGCCTGAAAACAACTTGACAGTACGCATCGAGAAGCGCAAGCAGCGCAACAAGCACACCAAGGCCACTCGTACCGTCGAGAAGACAATCCCCACCGACAGCTTTTTCTCCTTCTTCTACCCGCCCAAAGCACCTGCTTACAGCGAGGATGGCGACCAGGAAGATGAGGATGACGAAGACGAGTATCCTGAAGATTTGGAGCATCGACTAGAACTCGATTACGAGCTTGGTGAAGACATCAAGGAGAAGCTAATCCCACGGGCCATTGACTGGTTTACTGGTGACGCGCTTGCCTATGAGGATGTCGAGGAATACGAAGACTTTGACGATGAAGACGAAGACGAAGAGGAAGATGATGACGATGACGACAACGACGATGATGACGATGACGACGACGAGGATGAAGATGAGGAAGGCGCCACCAAGTCTGGTGATCAGAAACAGCCCGAGTGCAATCAGTCTTAGTGTGCGGTATATATTTATACTACATATATATATATATCAATGTAATTGTGGGAGTGTTGCTCGTTAGACAGCCCTGTTGCATCATTGGAGGCACCCCGTCTTTTACAGAAGCTCGAGCTGAAATATGTGGAATCTTATAGGAACCGAAACATCAGCAGCAAAATTATTTTTTTGTTTATAGTTTACCCCTTATTGTCAGTGAAAGGTTCTGCTGGCGACACGACGAACGGGCTCTGAAAGAGTTGGCTTTAGGAGAACAGATCGCGCGCGCATAGATTTGCTGTATTTATACAGCGCTGAAAGTTTTCAAGTTAATATAGCTCAAAAACTCAATACTAGGCAGTTGCCCTGAAAACGCTTGATTAATATACTTCTCTTCATCCATGTTACCTGTAGTCTGAATCAGTCTATTTCATAATCATAGTAGAGCAATTTCCAAACTCATCGGAAGAGTGAAAGAAGAAAGTCACAGCAAAGCCATAGCACTTTTTGGGACGGTACAACCGGTCTTCAAGACAAGCGCTATGATATATCAGTCCCTCCCTACGCAGTGCCTTACGCGTTACCCCTGAGGTGAGATTCCTGTTTCAGCCGTGCTGGAATATACTCAACTCTGCAGCATGCAATCCATGCAGCAGCAGATTTTTCAATTCACTACTGATCACCTCTCAGTTTTACTACGATACTTATAAAATTCACAAATGAAATTCATTCAAAGTGACCAACTGCTTGACATCCCTGAGGGTGTCACTGTTAATATAAAGTCAAGGATAGTTACTGTGACTGGTCCGCGGGGAACTCTCACGAAGAACCTGCGACATGTTGATGTGACGTTCACAAAGCTGTCAGACAAGCAGATTAAGCTGTCTGTCCATCACGGAGACCGCAAGCACGTCGCTTCACTTCGCACTGTCAAGTCTCTGATTTCCAATCTCATCACTGGGGTCACAAAGGGTTACAAGTACAAGATGCGCTACGTGTATGCCCATTTCCCTATTAACGTTAACCTGTTGGAGAACGGAACAGTGGTTGAAATCCGAAACTTCTTGGGAGAGAAGAAGGTGCGAACTATTAACGTGCTCGATGGAGTCAAAGTGGAAATTTCCACCGCACAGAAAGATGAGCTCGTGTTGACGGGCAATTCGCTGGAGAATGTGTCGCAGTCTGCTGCCGACATACAGCAGATTTGCAGGGTACGCAATAAGGATATTCGTAAGTTCCTGGATGGTATCTACGTTTCTGAGCGGGGAACTATTGCCGAGGAGGAAGCTTGAAAGTGTAATATTTATCTAGTTTAACAGGCCCGCTATGTCTTGGCGCAAAACAAGACGGTGATTTGAGGAGACTCGATCGTTCATTCCGTAGACCTGAATCCACTGGTTTTATGTAAACTAAGACCACATACCCACACACCTACAATACCCGTTATACCTGGTGCTCAATGCATTCTACGAAGCGATTCAGTCTTCTATATAGAACTTTCTTGAATAAATGATGTTTGAGGTCGAATTTGATGAGCGTAAATTTGAACGCAATGCAATACGATCGTACAGTTGGCCCAGCGCTGATATGCTGTTATAATTTCAAAGAGTAGATTACGCAATAATAGATTGGCATTGGTGCTTATTTCAGCGTCAATTGATTACTCTGCCTGTCACTTGGATGTCCTCCTTGTCATTCTATGCAGTATCATCTCAGCAAACAGCAGATAACTCAGGCCCACAAAACGTGATATTGAGCACAAAGTTTGAGAGAAAGCGTTGAGAGACAAACAAGCATGAATAGGGAATTAGGGACTAAAATGTATTGGCCTTTAAAAAAGCATCGTATGAAACCGCAATACCGGAGGTTAAGTACATAGGCCCGCATCATCGGTCATTTCAAAACCGTAGAAGGCATGCACATAATCCTTCTTTAGAAAACCTTCTACCAATCCTTCTACGAGAATCATTGAATTTCAGTACATGCATTGTTTACTCGGCGTTGATACGTTCAAGAGTCAGCGTTGATGCGTTCAAGAGTCTCTCGGCCAGCCTTAGTGTAAAGCCACTTGTTGTAATTGTTGGCCTCTGTCCATATGTAGTAGTACAACGCAACAGGAGTCAGCACGTAGAACGCCTGGGCACGCACTCGTCGTAGAGTGTTGAAAATAGCAGCGTGGAAAACTCCGTGCCATGGGTTCTGGGCGTTAGCAGAAACCGCGTATCGAATGATATATCTCTGCTTAGGGCCGGCTGATATTAGTTAAACTGGTCATTTCCGCAATCACACAGCACTTACCAAAGGAACCCCACCAGCCCATGTAGCTTTTTGGTCCATCTCCTCCAGCCATTTTTACTGTTCAAAATGTCTGTCTACAAAGACTAAATATAATAAATGAAAAAGGCCCGTTCTATTGGCTGAGGCTGCAGGCTGATATATTCGCAAGCCTGTGTGGTACGCGCGTCGAAATGGGTTGGTTAGCTTCTAAGAATTTGGCTGTCAGCCATATTTTTGGAAGCACACCACGAAAAACGTTATCAATCTAAACTATTCTGTTAAAACATGTAAAATTGACTGTTGAAATTTATATAGCTGGTCTGATATGTATATTTGGGTCAATTTGGGTCAATTGTTGTTGCTGGGAACCTACATCTGCAGTCTCTAACAACTAAGAAAAGTCTCTCCACATTATAACCATAGAAGTTCGCTCCTATTATTGATATTGATATTGACATCTATTTACGCTAAACTGACATGTTATTGCTGATCAATCAGAATATGCTGCATAATGATCATCTAGCTCGCCGACACTTTCGCTCTATTCCATGAGTTCTGCATATATGCACAGATTACAACCGTAAATACCGAATTACACACCATATCGGACCCGCAAACTGTTTGATACTGCAGGATCAAGCCTTGCCATAACAACCTCGTCCCAGTTGGAAATATAACTCTTGTAACCGTCCAGAACTTTGGATATTAGCATAGCCAATTGAGGGGACGGCTCCATATAGGCTGCCAGAGTATTTATAAATGCGAGCAATAGTCTTTCGTCAGATAGCGCAGATGGATTTGCACCCACAATGTGGCACATTCCTTGGAACGAGCTGTCCTTCTCTTCGTTTTCCTCCACATGCCTAATGTTCCTGCACCACTTCTCCATGAAAAACTCAACATGAGGTGCAACTACTTCTGCATGCGTTATACCAAAGCGACCTATTGATATGGCAATGTTCTCGAGCACGATAGGTGAACTAGATCGGTGGAACACTTGCACCATTCGTTCTAAGAGCTGCAGCACATAGGGCGCAAAAGCTTCACGAGATGCCCGAAGAGAGATCTCTCCTGCTGACCATACTGCATTATTGCAAACGCTGGACGCTCCTGCATCAGAAGCGTCCACCTGTGGAATCAGCACTGCCATGATATGCTCCAGATATGGTTGCACTTGATCATAAGTATTGATGGCCATATCTCCTAGTAATGCAAATGCAGATTGGCGGACCGCATAGTAATTGATATGGAAACACGAAAGCATGAGCTGAACAAGATGGGGTTGAGATTGAGAAATTAGCTGCGACGCATGGCCTTGCAGTCCCTGCACAATACCATCAACAAGATCCAACGCAGTGATGAGATAATCTCTGTCTTCTTCAAACACGTAATTATTACCATTCTGCTGGTCCAACAATATCTGCTGGTGAATGATATTAATAGCTCTCTGGTAAACTGCCACTGCATACGGTGCAAACTTTTCACCGACTGACGCAATTATGGTTGATAGACATTCTGACAGACTCACAATCTCACGGCTATCGTCGGGCAGTTTCTGCCATCTATCAATCAGAAGAGGAAGTAGTACTTTGGAAAACCGCGAGTCTTCCAAGTCATCTGGGACGCTCTCGGCCAGGGCAAGTAACGTATCATATAGGGCAATGAGATTCTTTGACTTGTACTTTTGCAAGCAGTGGCCCAATTGCTGCAGAATCACTTCCAGGTAGGGTTGTAGCTGCTCGCGAGCATACTCAGTAAATGTTCCGAACGCTGCACAAGCTGCTGCCTGAACTTTTTTGTTTTTGTCCATGCAACATCTTAGCATGCCTTCAACAACTGGCAGAAGAAATTCTCTGCTGCCAGATGCTGTCGTTTCAGTTATCCATTCACTATATCTCCCCAGGGTCCAGCATGTGATTTGACGTACAGGAGCAGAACTATCGCTCATTCGTTGAATTAAGTACCCAACAAGCTCTGGTAGATTAACGGTCATTTCAGAAGCACATCCCTCGGCAATGGCACCAAATGCAAGGATTGCTGCTTCTCGCACAGTCCATTCTTCAGAAACTACGTTTTGCTTCAAGAATGGCATTGCAATATTCAGCACTTGTGATGGAAATTTGACCGCAAAGCCGTCAAGAGCAGCAGCAGAGCATTTTCTAAGTGTCCACTCATCCAATGGGTCATCATCGTCATCGTCAGCATTTAAATCGTCGTCATCGTCATCATCTTCGACGTCATTGCCATTGCCATACAATGCATGGTTGGATCTTCCAACGCTGTTTGTCGAATCATCTTCTTTGCGTTGCTCAATGGCATGCATTCGAGACCTCGCATTGACTGGGCGAATATCTTCGATTTTGTCTTCCTCTTGTTCATCATCCTCCTCAATCCCTTCCAACACAAACCGCTCCATTTCACTATATACCATTGTGGATAATATGATAGGGATTATCCGAGGTAAATGACGTTCAACAAGCTCAGGCGTCAGTGCCGATTCCGACAAGCATAGCACGAACTCGCAGCCCTCAGTTGCGAGCCCCGAGTCTTCATCTTTTATACAATGCAGACAGTAATTGACAACTCCCTCCAAATGTGGGGTCAATTTCTCGGGACGCGTTTCCAGCAACATTACAAACGCAGAGCAAATGTTCTTGCGAATACTGGTATCAGAGTCACCAGCCCGCTCAAACAATGCTAACAGAAATTCGTCGAGGTGGATGAGCAATGGTTGAGAATTGATAAGGATGAACTGGCACAGGCAGAATATGCTCTGGCTGCGGACTTCTGCAGACTTGGATTGGGTGAATTGCAGAAATTTCGGAATCATGTACACGAGCGGTCGTTCGCCGTTTATCTCCTTGTCCAAATGCTCCGCAGAGTCTTCACAGATTTTTGCCAACGCACTCATTGCACTTTCTTGAGCTCGCACATTATCGGGAGACTCCGCCATAGTCATTAAGTTTGAAAGCACTTCTGGCCACCCACTGATTCCCACAGTCGCAATTATAGTAGTAATGACATTCCCAGATACATTGCGCACCAGAGATACGGGGTCAAGCAGCCCCTCTAGCATCTTGGCCTTGACATAGGCCCTGACCTCTTCTGGAAGGTCTCTGAATCGGGGTCTGATATTATTTTTTAGCAACAAGCCAGCAGTAGCTCTTATGTCATGTCCAACATTAGCAGATGCATTGACAAGCAGGAAGCTCAGATAGCGCTCGAGGTCTGTCTGCGACTTGGCTTCTTCTAATGAGTGACGAGCAGCCTCCCGCAAACGACGGTCGGGGGATGCACTTTGGCTGAGAACCTGGACCAGCTGCTCTACAGCATGTGGTTGTGGAGTCCAGTCAGCCATCTGGAATGAAAGCTATTAATGCAAATCACCAAGTCTCGTCAAAACAATACAATGGGAAAACTAATATCGAGTCCTATTTCAACTTCGTCACAAATTGCTGACAGTGAAACTGGCCCTTATCCGAGTTTTTTTTATTATCTTTTGGCAACCTATCAGGTTTTTTTTTTCAGCCAACGACAGGTAGTCTGAAAATTGAAGTGAGGCTGGCCAGAAGTACGAATTATCTTAGTCGTATCAGCGAAGATTGTAATGTACGGCTGGAGTAGGAGTAATAAGTTAGGTCTGCCGAAACTCGTCATAGATTTTAACTGTCGAGAAATTGAGTATGAGTATATTTTCAGCTGAATAATGTTAATCTTGTTTGAGAGGTTGTGACGTATATTGTCGAGCCAGGGGCCTGTTACTTCTATGCCCCACATAAGTTAACTCTTTATCATGTTTTTTTGAGTGAGCCTCTAAGAATGCAGGACGTCGTGTTCGTGCGTTCTCTTCTCGCGTGGGGATTATTATTTCAAAGATTTTGCCAATATGATTACCACGTTTCATTCTTCAGCAACTTCTTGCTTCCCCTTGCATAAACGAATGTCCGTACAATTTCTGCTGCAACTCAGAAGGCAGAATTCTTATCAACTCCAGAATACTACAGATATAACGAGACACAACTTGCAATTCACAGGAAATAAATCTAAATGTAAGTTTGCTAATTAAGCGATATTATTGTTCCAGTTGATTTTGCTGATTAGAATCATAGTGGTGATTAAAACCCCTTTAAAAGTATGCAGAGCCACACGGTTTTTGATTTCCACATCTCGACTGCCGCATGAAGAGAAGATGAAGCGAGAGAATCTCGCGAGACTGTTGACTCCATTCACGTTGCTGCCAGTACAGAGTGCTCCTTCCATCGTGCCATCTACACAGTTTCAGGTACAGCGTGCTGCCGAGTTCTTCAACAAGTGTGAAGTCAAATTGAGCACTATCGTGTCGGATATTCGTAGGTTCGAATCATTTGGCAGTACTCCTGAAGTTCTGATCCTTGGAAGAAGCAATGTCGGGAAGTCAAGTTTGGTTAGTTCGCTTATAGCACCTCTTGGCAAAGACAAGGAACTCAAATCCGAGAAGGCATATGCTAGAATATCGAGCAAGGCAGGATTTACAAAAACTCTGAACTTTTACACATGTAGTCGAAAACTCCGCATAGTCGACACTCCTGGATACGGATTCGGCTCGCAAAAGTCTCATGGAGACCTTGTCCTAGGATACTTGAAAGAGCAAACAAACTTGAAGAGAGCATACGTTCTTGTGGATGGATATGTTGGAATCAGTCCAAACGACCAACATATTTTTCAACTATTGAATGACAATGGTGTTCCCTGGCATATGGTTCTCACAAAGCTGGACAAGCATATCAGACGACCTGAGTCAGTGGAACGCAAGGGCAAGACCTTTCTAGCAGTCTCCAAAGCAGATACCGATCTGATTAATAGCATTGTGCACTCGGCTTTGGAAGTTGTTGAAGGAATGAGCCACACTCCGGATGCGAAAGGTGGTCTTGGAACTGTAATTGAAGAAGTGTTTGGGACATGTGCACATAAAAGGATGAATTTTCTTGGTGTGAATGAGCTGAGAGCGTCCATACTACGAGTATGTGGATTTCTCTGACCTGTACATGCTTCTGCACTGCACCTTTCACATGATGTCCCGTTGAATGATATCTTTGTAAATAGTTGCTGATTGTTTCCTCAAAACAAGCATTATTTATTTCCCTAATCAATAGAAACCTACTGCACAATGTGCATATTAATTGAAAATGCATTTACTCACATATTCACAACGAAATTGCGGCTACCACAAGACGGTCAAATAGAAAACTTCATAATAATACAAATAATACATCGAAGGGTATCCGATGGTAATCAAAGCTCCTAGCAGATGCCTTTGTGAGGAGATTTACCCTTAGAAGCGGCCTCGGCCACCAAAGCCTCCTCGCCCTCCACGGGAACCGCCTCGAGAACCGCCAAATCCACCGCCGAAGCCACCTCTTGAGCCGCCACCTCGACTGAATCCACCACCGCCACGGCTGAATCCCGGACCACCGCGGCCACCTCGAGCACCACCACGACTGAAACCAGCTCCTCCTCGTCCTCCTCGAGCACCAGCTGGCTTCCTGATCTTTGGTCCCGCAACTTTGGGTTTTGGTAGGAATCGATCTAACGGCAGCAGCTTGTCAGGTCCAATATAGAATTTATCGCCAGATTTGAATGAGGTGGCAACAATTCCTTCACTTGGTTTGATGGTGAAGTATACCTCATTGAGTGGCCCCAGAATTTCGTCCACTTTGCCAACCACAGACTTGTTCTCGAGATATATTGGTGCATTGAAGTATGGAACTTTTGTGTTAATCGACCGGCAGACAATGTCGCCCTCGCACGGATGCAAAAACGAGCCCATTTCCACTACTGTATCAGGAGGGCCCTGGGGAAAGGCTCCAGGGCCGCTACGGCCTCCACGGAAACCTCCTCTTCCTCTATTCATATCGGTAGTGTTAGTGCAATAAATTTCACTTCATCAAATATTTTCAGTCCTAACCTTACATCATGGGTAGAGGTTGGATGCCCTAACAGGGCACAAAAGGCTCGATTTCAAGTATTCAACCATAATAGTCTACCATAAAAAAATTTTTTAGATCTCACCTAAAAACATTGCCCCATTGCGAATTCGCCCTTAGGAATTGTAACCAATAAAAAGAATCAATGTATATCTTCAATTTGCGTGCTTGAAAAATGGCTCTGGACAAATCCGTCTATCATGCAAGGGTAAGGTCGCCAAACAAATTGAGATTGAAGTCGAGTTCACGTCATATAATATGGACGAAAATGTCGACCAAGAAGAGTTGGTCCGGAAATTCGAGAAATCGCTTGAACAGGGTTTCTCTGAGAAGGTGATTCAGTCTCTATTACCCTATGTTTGTGATTTTCGTTACGCAGAAATACTACGTGAGCTAGGATATTTGCAGTACCTATGGCCGAACTTTGAAGTATCATCCACTGAAAGTCACTTTGTCAGTGTGTGTGTCATGCTGGCCAAAGAATCTTCCTGGGATAAATATGCGGATAAAATTAACATCGCATTCAACAGATCTCTGGAGAGCAGCTTAGATGTATCGGGCAATTACTCTCAGCTAGTACTTGAACTTGTAAAGTCTGCAATCTCACGAATCAACTCGAAAGTGGCTCGCAATCTAGTGGGCCCATTAGTTGGAATAGGCATTTTGGAACATATTCCAGAAACAGCGCTTCTCGACATATTCAGCGAATATGCTTTTGTAGAGAAACGATGGAAATCCTATTTGAAGAAGGCGACTGATGATAATGCAATATCGAAGAGAAACTGGCTTTCTAAAATTGCAGAGAATATTATTGAGCTGTCATTGAGAAGTGACACTTCAATGGCTACCACTGTGAATTACGTTAAAGGAGTTCTAGATATGTTTGCTGCACTGCTGTCCCAGCTACCTACTCGGCGATACTCTAACACAGTGCTGCTCTTTTTGAATGTTCTACCTGCGGCAAGACGTTACGTTGCAAAGCTAGATAGCGATACTCAGAAAAAGCTTCACTCAGCGGTCTACGGGCTGGAAGTGCTGGTAAATATCCCCATTGACGACTTCACTGGACAGCCTCTTTCAGAGAGCCAAGTGTGGATTCGTCATGAAAAAGTAATAAAACGGCTACAGAAAATTGCATTCACAAAGCATAATGATACGCTTAAACTTTTGGCACTAACTAACTTTGCCTCCATTGAGCGCAAAGAGGACCTTTTCGAGCACTTGTCCGTCCTCCAAAGAGATGAGCTGTTGCGGTTAATAGATGAGGTGGGGGTACTCAGAGAATACAGCAACAAAAATATTAAAGTAACAGATGAATTTCTCCTCGATTGTCTTGCCAGCAGGTATGAGAAACCCAAAACGATGAAACAACTGTGGCAAGAATTTCCAATTTTTCCAGACGAAACAATTTTGTCAAAAGAACCGGCCAAATTCTATCAGAATCAGCTAGGACTACAATTCTTGACTATGGAGGACCTGCTGCTTCGAAATTACGATATTTACTATAATCGTCTTAAGGAAAAGCTATCCGATGAACTTGAATCGTGTTTTTCACAGCTCAGTATAGACGATGGAGTGAATCATGAGAGCCGAACGCTGAAGAGATCATTAAGCGATTATGAGGAAAAGTCGAGTCTTATGCGGCCAAAGCTGCGAAGTAGTAGCGCAAAAGTTATCGTGATTGATCGAGAGCCAAAAATGGTAAAGTTAGTGCCAGGTGCGCTGGGTCTAGCAACGCCAGCAACTGTCCAATTGGAGCTAGCTATATATATTGACGAGTTATCTGCGATGCATTGGGAATCGGTGAAAAGCGGGAGCATCGTTTATTTATTTGATATAGCGGTTAATGGCGATCGACTTGATTGGAATTACATGCGGACGGGCGAAGTTTTGAATATTATCACCAATGACGATGGTACAGATAGCCGGCGCAAACTAGTCATCAGCTTACAAAGCTCTGCTACAAACGCTGAAGAAGCAGAATTAGAGGTTCGCAGATTAAATGCTATCGTCAGGTTAGATGATAGCTTCATGCGACTACGATGGTTAAGATTACAGGGCGCGTCTTTGCCTGAGTGGCTTTCGGATGTATTTCTGGGATTTGGGGATCCTTCTTCTGCATCGTCAGTTGGTAATGAGGAAAAACTAAGTACGTCCAGTAATCTGTCAAAACAAGAAAAGCAGGCTGCGGCACACGGATGTGGTGAAAAGCTCACCACTGTTATCAATCCACCCGGAAGCCGTGCAACTCTAGTGGCATCGAAAATAATCGCAACTGTTATGAAATCTATTGGGAGAACCGTGGTTATCACAAAGACTCAACAGCAGTTGAGTCAACTTCTTCATCAATTAAGGGCAGAAAACTTTCGACAGACTGAGGTTCTGTGGATGACAGACAGTCCCAGGGGCGAGTTTGGAGATGTTGTTGCTCTATGGGCTATGAGACAACCACTACTTTCCAAGGTGGATTTGTTAGCATCCAGTATGGGAATTGAGGGTGCTCATGGTGATACATGCGAAACTGCATTGTATTTTTATGACGTGAATGTTAAACGAAAATGGCTGGAATATAAACAAGGATCCATAGACTTTCCCTTTAGCAGTTTCTTTGGGAAAGTGAAAAAGAAGAACCTTGATGGGCTATACAGTCAGATAGAGGAACTTTTTGATGATATCAGGCGGCTACGACCTTTTGAATTCGTGAGCGATGCAGCAGAGTACATGGCTTTAAGCAATGCGAAACTGGTGCTTATGAACTTAGAGTACGCTGAGCAGCACCGAACTGATCTACTGAAGCTTGACGGCTGGAACTACAGCAGTTTGATTGTTATGGAAGCTGCTGCTATGCACGAGCTTGATGTTGTTGCGGGACTAACATTGCAACGAGATCCCGAAGCGCTGAAACGTGTCGTCCTGTTTGGCGATCATATTCAGGACAGCAATAGCCGCTACAACACGACAAATGTTATATCGAGACTGACTGAGCTAGGAGTCCCCACACTGAATCTTGACATTCACGACAGTACTCCAGCGATTGCTAGTTTGTTCAAGTGGATGTATCCTCTTTGCAATGCACCTATCGGCAATCAGGATTTGGTCAACGCAGGATTTTTGCATTCGTGTCAGTTCATTAATGTGGGCGACTACCAAGGCGTGGGAGAACAATGCGATGAGAAGCATGGGACTGGTGGGCTGATAAATATTGGAGAAGCCGAATACGTTGTGGCATTGTACCAGTATATGCGACTGCTGGGCTATCCAGCCAACAAAATAGCTATCCTCACTGCAGGCGAGAGCCAGCTAAGGGCGGTCGAGGAGATCTTGAGCCAGCGCTGCTACGGAAGTACCCGCGACTTGAATATATTTGGTAGGCCGTCATCGCTGTCTACCATAGATAGTTTTAGGAGCAGTCAGGCAGACTATGTCATTGTGTCGATGGTACAGACATCTCAAACGCGACTTCCTTATAAGCTGACAGAATACTGGCAAGGTTTGCAGGTCGCCGTCGGACGGGCTAGGCTCGGACTGTACGTCGTGGGCAGAGTATCGCGTGTTTCTGGCTTCCCAGCCCCCATCACTGACGGTCTACTGAAGAATGCAAATGGCGATCTGGAAGTAGTCCCGGGGGAACTGTTCGGACGTCCCCAGACAACACGCTCTGCTACAGCAATGCAGGGGTTGGCGCATTTCGGACAGTACGTGTACGAAATGACCAATAGCCGGTATGAATACGAAGCAAAGCGCAAAAATTAGTCCCCAAGAGACCACTAGATGGTCTAGACCCAGCAGCGTACAAGCAAGAGCATATAACGACAAGTGCTTGTTCAGTATTGTAAGATATCAAGAAAGCTGGTTTTCTTAACTCAATTACTTCCATTATTTAATGAAGCAGAAATTATTAGATCAGTTGTACAAGTTACTTGTCACGTTGCCAAGCGTTTCTTGTAGATGAAACAGGAGACGTTCGTTTATTTTCACTGAGTCATTGTTGCTACTCAGCAGAGATCATAGCGGCACATACGACCGTCCGATTTTGTCCGTAGGTCTGCGGAGTCGGTGATATCCACTTTTCAGGTCCGTTACTTAAGCTTTTCCTATTAAATTAGACGCACAGTCATTTATCATCACTGTCTTTTCGGAGCCAATTAATCGGTATAATTAAGTTAATCAATTCACATATACAAAAAAGGGCCTTGCTACAGAATCCAAAATGAAGAAAACAAAAAACAAAAAAAAGCAAAAAAAATAGCACGAATTGCTCTAATCTAACGGGCTGTCATATCGAACAGTATCCTAAGTGTGGGGTCGGTGAACCACCGGAGCTGGCAGCGGTCCCCTCCCCCCTATCCGGAACGGCTGGCGACATGAAAAGGACCCGGTCTATTTTCGTAGGCACCCGATATGCTCCCCCACAAAATGGGGACGGCATTTTGCCCATGCTCATCGTGCTCATTACAGCGGGAGGCATTGCCATCGATGTGCTCCGAGCCATCTCCGAGCCCGTCGGTCAATTGCTGGCCTGTCGTACCCATTCCGGCCACCGACCACAAAAGTGCGCACCGCACCCCCCCTCCTGTATCGGCCGCCTCTGCAAATGCCGCCCGGCAATTGGCTCACTGGACACTGCGATAGAGAGTCCAAACTCACCGAAGGCCTGCAGCCACACCAAACCCACAAGATTGCTGTAGACAAGCGGCAGATACATAAAGCACTTTGTCTGGCAGTGTGGGACTAACTTCTTACCATCGACATTGCAACCATGGAAGAGTCGTTTTCGGAGCTGTCGTCGCTCGACAACATCCGTGCAGGGTCCACGCTGCTGGGCTCTATGAATAAGATACTGGGTGCGTGGTGCTGGTGGTGCTGGTGCTGGTGGTAGTAGTGGCTGGATAGTAAGCTAACTGTAGTTGCCAACCGAGGAGAGATTCGTATGTGATATGATAGTGGAGGCTGGAGCGAACAATTGCACGGTAAATCAAAACACACTAGACGCTGCTTGTGAGGGTTCTGGCCGCTGTGGCTGCTATGGACTGCTATGGACTGCTACTGATTGCTACTGCTATGCTGTTAGAGCGGCATTTTTTGCCGATAAATTGGCCCGATAACTGGATGGTAGATTGACTGGTGTGAAGCACTGTTCATTTACTATCTGCTTAGCTTGTCTATTGTGCGATCTCAAATTTCGCAGTGACTCAGGTCTCATCCACCGGATAAAAGGAATGAGTAATTGATTGACAGTTGCTATTGCAGTTGCATCCACTGCGACGCGACGCCCACCGCTGTCACGGATATTCCGTGCCGGCACCGGAGCTGCAATTGACTAGCAGAACCACTCTCACCGACACTAGCTTGGCTCCCAGCAGTAAACCTCACGAATTTCTAGCAGTGTGCAATTGTCCGCCTC
Source organism: Sugiyamaella marilandica (assembly GCA_030563205.1). Lineage (NCBI taxonomy): Eukaryota > Fungi > Ascomycota > Dipodascomycetes > Dipodascales > Trichomonascaceae > Sugiyamaella > Sugiyamaella marilandica. The sequence goes on along the minus strand of JAKUBH010000005.1, from coordinate 194,461 downwards.
TGGCATTGACTCCACGAGCTCCAACAAGGCCAGGTTTCGCTAACCAAGTTTCTTTTTGCCCGCTATGCAGCAATTAGAGTGAGTTAAATTTATTTTTGCGCGTGGCTAACCGCAGATTTTTCGCACTGCTCATGAACTGTCAATGCAAACCGTGGCCATCTATGCGCACGAAGACATTCTGTCTATGCACCGGCTAAGTACGTTTCCCCCCCCACTTTGCCAGGCACTTTATTGTTTTCTTTTCTTGTGCCAATAGTTTTGATTCACATTTCAGTACTAACCTCAGAGGCCGATGAATCGTAAGTGACTCTTCAATTTTTTTTTTGCATCCGTCCGTCGTTTCCTGTTTGGGAAGGCGTTGTATGCATACTGCAACCTTCATATCAGAAACACACATGCTGACTGTTCAGTTACGTCATCGGTGAGCATGGCCAGTACACACCAGTGCAGGCCTATCTGCAAATTGACGAGATTATTAAAATCGCGAAGACCCACGGCGTCAATATGATCCACCCGGGCTATGGATTCTTGTCGGAGAATTCCGAGTTTGCTCGCAAGGTCGAGGAAGCAGGCATTGCCTGGGTCGGTCCTCCTGCAGAGGTCATCGACTCGGTTGGAGACAAAGTGTCCGCTAGAACGCTCGCCGCCAAATGCGGGGTCCCCACTGTTCCAGGCACTCCTGGTCCAATTGACAACGTCGAGCAGGCTGAGGAGTTTGTGGCGCAATACGGGTACCCAGTCATCATCAAGGCGGCGTTTGGTGGTGGAGGTCGTGGTATGCGAGTCGTTCGTGAGGGTGAAGACATCCGTGATGCCTTCAACCGTGCCGTGTCAGAGGCCAAAACCGCCTTCGGCAACGGAACTGTGTTTATTGAGCGGTTCCTCAACAAGCCCAAGCACATCGAAGTGCAGCTGCTTGCTGACGGGGATGGCAACGTCATCCACCTGTTTGAGCGAGACTGCTCCGTGCAGCGACGCCATCAGAAGGTGGTCGAGATCGCACCGGCACTCGAACTCCCGCTGAAAGTACGCGATGCTATTCTGGGCGATGCTGTCAAGCTCGCAAAGACTGCCCACTACCGAAACGCAGGTACTGCTGAGTTTCTGGTGGACGACCAGAACCGCCATTATTTCATCGAGATTAACCCACGGATCCAGGTCGAGCACACTATCACTGAGGAGATCACGGGCATTGACATTGTTGCTGCTCAGATTCAGATTGCCGCTGGTGCTACCCTGAAAGATCTGGGCCTGTCGCAGGAAAGAATCACCATCCGCGGCTGTGCCATCCAGTGCCGTATCACCACCGAAGACCCTTCCAAGGGATTCCAGCCTGATACGGGTAAGATTGAGGTGTACAGATCCACTGGTGGCAACGGAGTTCGACTGGATGGTGGCAGCGCATTTTCAGGCGCTGTAATCTCTCCCCACTACGACTCGATGCTGGTCAAATGTACCTGTTTGGGTTCTGTTTTCGAGGTTGCTCGACGCAAGATGCTGCGAGCACTCATTGAATTCCGTATCAGGGGCGTCAAGACCAACATCCCCTTCTTGTTGACTCTGTTGACCCACAGGACCTTCATTGAAGGCAAATGCTGGACGACTTTCATTGACGACACTCCTCAGCTGTTTGATCTAGTGCGGTCCCAGAACAGGGCCCAGCGAATACTGGCATATCTTGGTGACCTTGCTGTCAACGGCAGCCAGATTAAGGGGCAAGTGGGCGTCCCTAAGCTCGCAACCGCCCCCATCCTTCCTGAGCTCTTTGATGCCAGTGGCAAGCCCATAGACGTGAGTGTGCCGCCCACTGAGGGGTGGAGGAAGGTGCTGGTGGATGAAGGCCCAGAGGCGTTTGCCAAGGCAGTCAGGAATTACAAGGGCACCTTGATTATGGACACTACTTGGAGAGATGCTCACCAGTCGTTGTTGGCAACTCGTGTTCGAACTTACGACTTGTTGGCGGTGGCTCCTCAAACAGCTCATGGCTTGGCGGGTGCATTTGCGCTCGAGTGCTGGGGAGGCGCCACGTTTGACGTCGCAATGCGGTTTTTGCATGAGGATCCCTGGGAGCGACTCCGCAAGCTGCGAAAAGCTGTGCCCAATATTCCCTTCCAAATGCTGCTGCGCGGTGCCAATGGTGTCGCTTATTCGTCGCTTCCGGATAATGCCATTGACTATTTTGTCGCTATGGCCAAGAAGTACGGTGTCGACATTTTCCGTGTCTTTGACGCCCTCAACGACCTTGAACAGCTCAAAGTGGGAGTCGACGCCGTCAAGAAGGCTGGTGGCGTAGTGGAAGCGACTATCTGCTATTCAGGAGATATGCTCAACCCGGACAAGAAGTACAACCTGGCGTACTACATGAAGACTGTAAAGGCGATTGTTGAGATGGGCACCCACATTCTCGGTATCAAAGATATGGCGGGAACCTTGAAGCCTGCTGCTGCCAAGCAGTTGGTTTCCAGCATTAGAAAGGAGTATCCTGATCTGCCTATCCATGTTCATACACACGACTCCGCAGGTACTGGTGTTGCTTCTATGGTTGCGTGTGCGCTAGCAGGAGCTGATGCTGTGGACGCTGCATCTAACAGCATGTCGGGTATGACATCACAGCCATCTATTTCTGCGCTGCTGGCATCTCTTGAGGGTTCTATTGATACGGGATTGAATGTCAACCATGTTAAAGCACTCGACAGCTACTGGGCTCAAATGAGGCTTCTGTACTCGTGCTTTGAGGCTGATCTCAAGGGTCCTGATCCTGAGGTTTATGAACATGAGATCCCTGGTGGACAGCTCACCAATTTGATTTTCCAGGCCCAGCAAGTGGGTCTGGGCTCGCAGTGGGCTGAAACGAAGAAAGCCTATGAGCAGGCCAACGACCTGCTGGGTGATATTGTAAAAGTAACTCCCACGTCCAAGGTGGTGGGCGACCTTGCTCAGTTCATGGTTTCGAACAAACTCAGTCCCAAAGATGTCGAGGAGCGGGCTAGCTCTCTTGATTTCCCGGAGTCGATTCTTGACTTCTTCCAGGGTCTGATGGGTCAGCCATACGGTGGGTTCCCCGAGCCTCTACGTGCCAACATTCTAAAGGGCAAGCGAGAGCCGTTCCTTGTGCGACCTGGCAAATTGCTGCCGCCGGTGGATTTGGCGGCCATCAAGAAAGACCTCGAGCAGAAGTTTGGCGAGATCAAGGATTACGATGTTGCTTCTTATATCATGTATCCTAAGGTATTTGAGGACTACAAGAAGATTGTCGAGAAGTATGGAGATCTCAGCGTCGTCCCCACGCAGGTGTTCCTTTCGCCGCCTCCTATTGGCAAGACGTTTGAAATCAATATTGCACCAGGAAAGCTATTGGTTCTCAAGTGTGCTGCTGTTGGGGAACTGTCACTACAGACTGGTACTCGAGAAGTCTACTTTGAGCTTAATGGTGAAATGAGAAAGGTCACCATAGACGATCGAACTGCTGCTGTTGAGACTGTCAGCAGACTCAAGGCTGATCCTCATAACCCCAACGAGGTGGGTGCACCCATGGCTGGTGTTGTGGTTGAGGTTCGTGTCAGCGAGGGAACTGAGGTCAAGAAGGGAGATCCTCTGGTCGTGCTATCGGCCATGAAGATGGAGATGGTAATCAGCGCCCCAGTGAGTGGCAAGGTCGGATCTCTGCTCGTGAAGCCGGGCGACTCTGTGGATGGCTCTGACCTTCTTCTCAAAGTTGTAAAAGCCTAGCCTAGTTACAGATTTATCAACGAATAATGAATAGACTATTTCTATTTTTCCTTGTACGGATATATCTATCTAGCCAGTTCAACTACGGCTGCAGACGGTCAGTAAAAGTAGATGTATATATCACGATAATAAAACACAATTGAATTAGCCATTATACAATATTATTCCTAGCGTCTAGTTTTGCTCGGCCAATTCCTCTTCATAGTACTGACCATCAGCAGGCTCCTCCAGATACTGGTCTCCGCCATCATCGTATTCATCACCCAGATCGTCGTCGATATCAGCATTTTGGTACTGCTGATACTCCTGGATCAGATCGTTCAGATTGGACTCTGCCTCGGTGAACTCTGCCTGCTCCATACCTTCACCAGTGTACCAGTGCAGGAAGGCTCGGCGCTTGAACATGGCCGAGAACTGGGCCGATGTCCTGCTGAAAAGCTCCTGGACGGCAGTGGTGTTGGCAATGAAGGTGGCCGATGTGTTGAGGCCCTTGGGAGGAATGTTGCACACGGACGTTTGGAAGTTGTTTGGGATCCACTCGACAAAATAGGCAGAGTTCTTACTCTTTGCGGCATAGATGGAGTCTTCTACTTCTTTTGTGGCCACCTTTCCCCGGAAAATGGTGGAAATGGTCAGGTATCGGCCGTGGTACGGATTACACGCTGCCATCACGTTGGCAGGATTGAACAGCTGCTGGGTGAGCTCGGGCACCGTGAGATTGTGGAATGCCCGCGAGCCCTTGGAGAAGAGCGGAGCAAAGCCCACAGTGAAAAAGTGAAGTCGAGGAAATGGCACCAGGTTGACGGCCAGTTTTCGAAGGTCGCCGTTGAGCTGGCCAGGATATCGTAAGCAGGTAGTGACACCAGACATCACCATCGCAATCAACTGGTTGAGCTCGGTGTGAGTAGGCTGGTTGATACCCAAGGTCTTCGAGCAAATGTCGTACAGAGCCTCGTTATCAAGACAGTAAGTGGCGTCCGAGTTCTCCACGAGCTGGTGAAACGACAGCACTGCATTGTACGGCTCTGTAACGGTATCAGAAACCTTGGGAGACGGCAGCACCGAGTAAGTCGACAGCATCCGGTCGCTGAACTCCTCGCGGATTCTTGTCAACAGCAGCGTTCCGAGACCACTACCAGTTCCACCACCCAGCGAGTGCGCAACCTGGAATCCCTGTAGCGAGTCTGCCTGCTCGGCCTCGCGACGTACTGCGTCCATAACAGTGTCCATAAGCTCTGCACCCTCCGTGTAGAACCCCTTGGCCCAGTTGTTACCAGCCCCGCTTTCGCCTGCAATCAGATTGTCGGGGCGGTAGATATTGCCTAGAGGACCACTGCGAATGGCATCCAAAGTCGCGGGCTCTAAGTCGACTGCCACAGCACGAGGAACATACTTTTTGTTGGACGCTTCGGAGAAAAACACGTCGACTCGATCGGTAGCCAGCGTGGACGCGCTTCCCCCGATACTATTGTAGTACAAATTCTCCGACGGCACAATGTGGCCCTCCTGATCGAGACCGTGCTCCTGGATGATGGTGTTCCAAAACGCCGTCGATACTTGGTTACTGATGTTAGACGCGCCGTTAAGAATTCAGGACGACTGCTAGAAAACAGGCGACTTGCGACCGGGCCATTGGCACCAGATAAAAGCTCCCATAGGCAATACATCCGCCTTTGCAAAAGCAATGTCTGCCTCTGCCGTGTGTTTGGAATCACCCCCTGTTCCAACCTACACAGCAACAGCCAATAAAATAAAAAGAAGAAAAACCACTCACCCTTCAGTTAGAACAATTGCATATCACCACAATGGTACTTACCAGCCTGACCGCACTGAATCGAAACGATCTCACGCATCTTTACAGTACTATGGTTTCCAAATAACAGCAAATAGAGTGAGGAGTAAATGGGATCTCGACCATCACAACAAACCGCATTTGACCCACCGCTGCCTGTTTAGGGTTAAATAACTCTAATCGAGATTGCAGTCGACGGTTAAAGAATAAGCACTATAATTGCACGAGACGGGCCATAAACGAGATACTTTGTAGCGATTGGCGATTTATTGGATCCTGGGCTATATAATTTGCGACCGCCGTGCCTGGCTGCCACTTCGTCAAGTTTTTTTTCATTGCGCGGCATCTACGTAGTGAACTTGCATTGCAAAATTATATTCGCCGTTTCGCCAAACATTACAGGTCAGCGATAATTCGTAGTTTGAATAGTCAGCTTTTAGGAAAAGAAAGCTCAACATTTTCCTATTCAGTTATGAGCTCTAGAACTCTTTCGTTTTTTTGTGACCAGATTGCTATCCGACTAGACGCGTGCGTGGTAAAGGTATTTGTTTACTACATGAGACATGCATGATCTGCCGTAAGCCATAGGCCCACTAGTGCGTCCATGGTGTATTAATTGTTTTTAAGAGTTACGATTCACTCAATTCTGTAAATCTTGTTTATATGATTTGGCTCTTGGTGTCGTGCGTACAACCGCGTATTATTCGTCGCGCCATGGTCGCGCATGTTAGAGAGGTTGCGATTAACAGCGAAGCTCATATAGTAGAAATGGCGGAAAGGCCTAGACTACACTTTCGTACTCGTTTCAAGTAATATATGCCGCCGGCTATATCCCCGTTTGACTCAATATACTTCATCTCGCGTGATTTTATTTTATTTCTTCTGATAACTCAACAATTGTTCGACCCATCCAAACCTAACAAATAATTGAAATAGCCTGGGTACATAAATGTATCATTTACATCCGTGATAAACAAAGTTGACTCCCTCAAAATTTATATCTAAAACCGGCAGATCTCGATGTTAAGAATGCAGAAGCCGCAACGGTATGCAACCTTAATTGATAGCGCGACTAAGTAGTCTCCAGCAGTCATGAATTTTGCGTCTTATCTTAGACCACCACTATCTCAACAATCATAAAGATAATTTATATCTAGTATTTCTGAATGATGCTGTAAAGTGCTGCTCAAAGTATGTCTAAAAGTACTCGGCTGGAAAGCGAGAGAATAAGGTAGTAAGGTGAGAGTTCGTCTGTACTTCCATGTCAACTCTCAACTCCTATTATTGTGTTGCGAGTCCGTTGCGCTGTGGCAACTGCTGCGCAGTTAAACGAAAAATTGGGTATTGTGTAACCAAAGGCGAATGGATGCTCTGCTGCAAATATACCAACAGCTAACTCACCTAAAGTTCTATTACCCAGCCAGAAACGCATAGCACCTCGATTGCGAACTATTTGCTGAATGGTTCCGTGCACACCCACCTTTTTTGAAAATGTCACTTCATACTCCGGAAGGACTTGTTCGCGACAATCACTGAACCGCTGCCGGAAATCACAGCAAGCGACAGGGAGCAAACGTGCGCCAAAAGCAATGCTTACTAAAAATCGGGTCTAACGTTTTGTCACAAGAATCATTTTTTCAGCTGCGACGTATACCGGTAGGCGGTTGGATTCGACTCGACGCAGCTCTCCGTGCATCAGCTGTACGTGTAGTAGCCGCCGGCCCAGGATTGATTGCACTTCGTGATCCAGCCCCGGCAGTGGAAGGAGCTCGTCTTCCGTACATTCGACGCTGCAGCGCTTCTTGCTTTACCCTCTGCTTCTCGGCCTGCTCGTTGAGCCTGCGCTGGCGCTCTTCTTCCAACTGATGCTGCCGCTCCCGCTGCAGGCGCTCTGCTTCTTGCTTTCGCGCCTTTTCTGCAGCCAGCTGAGCCACAATCTCTTCATCTTTTGTGGCGCCATGCCAGTTCTTGTTAGACAACAGTCGTTGTGTATGCTCGGTCTGTGACATGATGCGCACCCACATGTCGAGCAGTTGGTTGGCGTTACGCGACGCTACCAATACCGACTCCACATTGGTCTCTGCGACTCCAATGGACTGGATCACCGACTCCACAACACGATTGATTCCCTTCACCTGCTCGAGCTCGGCCCTTAGAATGCTGGTGCGGTCCTCGCTGGATATCGCAGAAGACGGCACAGTAGGCCTAAACGATCCTAGCGCGTCCTCCAGCTCGTCTGTTGCAGACATGGACGTTGCCTCGGATTCTGTGATCAAAATCTGCAGCTCAGTTGAATACTAGTGCTTATATATCACAAGCCGAGACACTAGTACTTTGGCTACGATCCAGTATTTGGATTCTTCGACTCAAAACAAGCAGTTGACAGGGCAAAACAAAATCCGGTAATAGGGTTTTACCGACAACAGCGCAGCTGAGCACAATCGCAAATTGAGATTTTCCGCGTAAACGACCACACGGGGAAAAACATTTATGTAACGCGTTAAACTTGACGCCACGTATCGGTTAGTCGGGTTGAGCTAGCGCATTTGAGCAGATTCTAGCGAGCAATTCGGTCGCGGCTTCCTAGACGCGAGTTCTCCAAGCGCTTTCAAGGGTCGTCGAACTTTGACGTGCATACTTACGGGTGCAGGTACTTGCAGATATGACTTTTAGGTATTCACATGTTACTAGTTGGGAACACCGCCTAGACGGATTGGGAAGCGTGTACTATTTAGGTTTGTCATTGTTCAAGGCGCGAGCTTGCCAAATTAGATTCCCGTAAATATCGCGTCTACAGCTATAGTAGGGCGTGCTTGCGCGAATTACCAACCCGTGGCGCGTCTGAATTTGGAGCTAGTTGCAAGCAGCTGCTTGCTGGATGTGCCTTGCTACTGCTTCTAGTATAACCATTATGGCAATTACGGGTTGCATCAACTGAAGGAAACCAGCCAACATGATGCACTGATTAAAGCTCCCTGAGCAAGTGGTTAAAGCTCCTTGAAGGGAGCGGTTGAACCCATTGGCGTGGACGGTTAACACCTATTGACCAGAAATGGTTAAAACAGTTGACCAGGATGTGTTTTAAGTCCCTTGGCCAGAAAGAGCCTTAGCGTTGGCGTCTTCTGTACCTCGCAGTTTGTCCTAAGCGAGGTCGCTTGGCAGCGTACAGAAATACGCGGCAGCACTATAACAGATTTCTGGCGTTCAGAGCTAGTGTGCATGGCGGATTTCCGATAGGCAGCCACGCTGACCATCAGCCCGCGCCTCACACGTCTATGGCATGCCTTTTTTTTTAAATTTTATTCTCTTTATATTCCTTTTGTGTTTTATTTTGTATAATTCATTACTTTGAGGCGGATGAGATTGCCTCTGTGCGCATTCTTAGATGTGCAATTGTTGTCTGTTCGGCCCACCCGCCTTCGAGCGCGGAGGCCATCAGGCGTTCTCCCAGGCGTTTTGTGGCGTTCTCTGGGCGTCCGCTGTTGCCTACTCACCGTTGTTTGCTGGGCGCAGGATCGCTGGCTATGCTCGTTAAATGAACTTTGACTTGCATAAGAAACCCCTGGTTAATGCCAGGGGGCCTCAACCGGTAGACGTGCCTGCCTCATCTGGCAGCGATCGACAACCTTAATCTCGCCCCTTCGCGCCAGCCCAGTCCGTTTGGGGAATGCGCGTTCGACCCCTACATTCCCACTGCAGCGACCAGCGCTGGGGTTGCTGCAACCAGGCACCGTCATGCGAGATCAAAGCGTATACGGCGGTGGCTGTCAGGCATGCATTTGCAGCCGATGGGCCTGAATAGTATCCTTGGCTTTTAAGGGGGCTCCTCCATAAATTCCTGGGTTGATTGTGTTAGAGTTCTCTTTTATAGCCGCCATTCGCTGTGCGGGATTCTTGTCTTTAGCCATTTGACCTCTTGTGTTGATCTCTGCGACTGTCTGACCGCTGCCAACACACTGTCAGACTTCACTGTCTCTGACTGCCCCGCTGCCCACTTTTCGTCATGGCCAAAGGTGTCACTTTTGATCTGCCTGGCAGACCAACCCCATCCACTTCCATAGGCAGCGCTGCCGACGAGGCTCTTCTCCACACCAGTCCCAAGAACCTCGAGGCTGCTACCGCACTTCTGGGTGAACTCAGGTCCTCGGATAGTCGTTATATTAGTGATTTGGCAGATCTCAGGGTCCGGCTGGGGCCCTCTACTGAGCTTTACGACATCGTCACCAGTCTAAGGGACATTCATATCCGACTTCCCGACGTCGTCTATGGGCTCGCCAGCTGGGCGCAGTTGGCCGCTCCCTGTTACGAGCGCTACGTGAATGCTTACCACTACAGCATAGATGACTCGGATCAGCTGGGGTACCTGCGCAAGCGACCTATCTCGCGACTGGCGTATCTGGCTAAGGCGCTGACTTCCATAGAGACCCACTACAACAGCACCGTCAATGCCTCGATGATCCTCGCGCTGGCTGAGGCATCACGCACAAAGGTTATCGAGGAGCTCGAGCACGCCGATATCAACACGTTTATCTTTTCCAAAGTCCGCAGTTTTGATAGCCTGGACCCCGTATCCGCAACTTTCGACCCAGCTGCCATCATACAACGCCAGCTGTTCCATCTTGAAGTGAGTCATCCGGTGTCGCGAGTGCCAAGGACAGCCGTCGAGGTCATTCTGGTGTACGGCGCTGCCAACAGGACTGATCTAGCAGTGTGCTCGTTGCAGTATCCTGGCAGGGCCCTGATGTTCCCTACATTCCGGCCCGGCGACATTGTATTCAACAGCAAAGCCTCCAATGGCGATCATATTGTGCTGACGTGCTGCACTGGCTGCTCAAGCCCACGCCGGCTTGTGCTCTCCAACAGCGAGAGCGACAAGATCATGTCGTGGAAATGGAAGCTGTCGCGTCTGTTTCCTGAGGATTCGCAGGCAACCAGCGGTGCTAACATGACCAACCCAGTTACTCCTGTGAAAGTGACTCACCAAGCTTTCAGTGGCTTGGGAATTGAATTTGCGCACCAGCCAGCCAGTGCTGCCGATGTCGCTGGTGTCATATCTCCGCCTTCTGCGACAAGTGTGTCTGCAAAGAACGATCATCGACTCACTGTGCCACTTACGCCGTCACTTGTCGAGGAGCTGAAGGACTATATCAGCCCTGAACTATTCAGCGATGACCCAACATTCGCACCGAGTACACCAAATCAGCTTGTCGACCAGACTGCCGGCAGGCAGATGCCTAGTCAGCCATCTGTAGCTTCGAGTGACGTTAACAATGACTTTGCAAGTGACTTGGCGACTCAGCTAGACAGCAAGTTTTCCGGTCTGGGCGTTTTAGAGGGATCGGTTGCGATTGAGAAGCCTGCAAATGAGTCGAATCCTGCTATTCGCTCTCTTACGGCCGCAGATGACCGGCTGAGAAAGGCACAGGCTGCCCGAAGGCAGATTTCTTTAGGCATCTTTGAGAAGGAAAGGCGGATGCTTGAGATGCGCCGATTGGAAAGCCAAAGGGATGGATCCGATGGTAACGGCGACGGTGATGGTGATGATGAGGCCGAAACTCGGATTTTTGCGCCAACTTTACCCTTAAAGGTCCGCAAAAAGCCTGCTCTGAAAATAAATGTTGCCGCTTCAAACTCATCACTCTCATCTCATTCTTCCACGGCATCGCCTCTCAAGTATCCTGGCAGTGGGGGACGCCTCGACAGGCAGAGACTACCGCCTCCATTTTCACCACCCCTTCTTCCTGGGTCTGTACCCATGGAGCGCAAAGAGTTCTGTCCATCGGCTCAGAGCCCTATGTATTCTTCTGAAAAGAAGCCGTTATTATCATCTGCTTCTTCAACTGACGAATTACCGGAGGAGACGAGCGATGCCAGCCTGGCGGCCAGGACCAGAGAGCTTTTGCGGGCAAGGTCGCAGCATGATAATTCACGCCAACTGGTACAATCTGTGTACAAGTCCCCACTGAATGCTGGCAGCAATGGCAGCATCACCACTGCAAGTGACACATCGTATGTCCACAGATCTCAGTCTGACAATGACACCAGTCTTTCCAGCATCCAAAGCTCGCTCCCCAGCATTAAGGACATGGCCGTTACCGAACTTGATGATAGCAAAAACGCACAGAAAGCTCTGCCAACACCATCAAGTGCACATTATGGTCTGTCGACTCCATGTGCAGAAGCGTACAGCCCGAGTTTCACCGACTTCAATTTTTCCCCCATGTCACGCCGGCCGTCTAGCACTTCAAAGTTCGTTCGAAAGGTATCTGGCGGACTCAAGAATTTGATGAAGAGGACCCGTCACGATAAGATGGAGTTTGATATTATCAACCTGACGCCTCCCCTTGAACAAGATCAGCCCGCTTTCGAGCCTGTTTCCTTGCCATTGACTGATGAGGATGCTAAGGCACATTCTTCGGATGATAATAGTGATTTTGTGGATGCTCGTCAAGATTTTGAGGTATCCTCGCAGTCGCTAGCAGTAAAGTTGTCGTCGTCTTCTGAGTCTCTTGCACAGGCCGTATGTGAGGAATCGAATAATTCGACTGTGGAGCGCGGTAGCCAGTCTAGCATCTCAATGAGATCGCTGCCGAAATCTGCCAACTCGTCAGCCAGCTCTGTCCGGGTCGACGAGGCTCCCGACATGCCAATTCAAGACTACTGGAACAAGAAAGCCGCCATGGCAAGTCGCGTGCGGTTGTTTGAGGGAACTGGCCGTGTTTCGCGGTGGAACGGAAGCTCCTGGGTACTCGCAAATGAAAAGCAACCGGAACTGAGACTTGAAGTGTCGTTCAATGGAGATGGAGCACTGATCAATGCGAAATCTGACACCGGTACGACAGTGCTCGATTTGCATCTTACTCCATCACACGAAGCGCGCAAGTCCACCGTGCGCGATATTCAGATCAAACAGTCCAAATACACCACCATGTTCAGAATAAATGACGCTGAAGAAGCCGAGAGATTCTGGGCTGCCGTTCAAGAATGTCGCAAAGACGTCAAGAACCAGATCCTCGTGGCACCCTCGAAGCTCAGAGGACCTCCCAGCTTGAATGATCAGGACTCTGCTCTGGGAAGTATTACATCTTCTGTGATACCCGGCAAGCAAAAGTCTCCTCAGAAGTTTTATACTTTGCGGCCTCCATTGATTTCAGGCGGTAGTAAGAATAATAGCCCCCAACCGGACTCTCCGGCAGAAAGCTCTCGCATGTGTACGCCCGTGGGGACGCCGACGAACTTGTCGTCACAGTCAATTAAAGAGCTTCCAGAGCTGGAGGATTCAGGAATGGAACTTCTGATTCTGAACAAGCTGCGTTGCAAGCTAATTCAGAAGGACGAGCATGACGAGTGGAGTGCGTCTGGTGACATTGTGCGTCTCAGTGTATTCTCTGTGACAAATGAGACTTCAAAGACGCTTCTCATTACTGGAATCAACAATACCAAGCCCCTAGTGTTTGAGCGAGCGATGAAGCCAGCACGGTTCCAGCGTGTTGGAAAAGTAGGAATCTCTATTGAAACTCATATTGGCGTTGAAACTGAAGTTAACTACGTACTTCAATTCAAAGGTGACAAAGAAGCCCGCTACGTTCACGAGCTGTTGATCAGCGAGTGAGTTTATTTATACACCCAGCTACCTAATACGATATTGTCTGTACACCATTATTATTTAATATATATCTGTAAGTTGTCAAACCTACTTAATCCACCTTTTCTAGTCTGCACGTCCAAAGTCAGTCTATTTGCGAATCCCGACTTTAGTACACAGAGTTTACATCATGTCATCAATTTTGTTTTCTATTTACAAATAGCTTCTACTACTGACTTCAGAACCTGTTTCGTTCATTTCGCCAGTATATAGGCGCTTCCTAGTAGCCGCCGAATATCAACGTGCTCAACATCATGGGTATCTTCAACTTCACCCCACTGTTGAGTCTGGTAAATGACTTCAATGTTCACCAAATTTGACACTTGGTCTGGCGTCATTTGGCCGGTCACAATATTCATGGCTCCAATAAGAGATTTGCCAGCCGTAGTGGATCTTTCTAATGCAACAAACTGCCAGATATCGAGCGATCTGATCCAGTCTGCGACCCTGGCTTTTGTTTCGGCCGACTGCCCGCTGCCGAAAAGCGACACCTCACTATCTAGTGTGTTTATTTTAACGTCCCAGAACTTCTCTGCTGCTGCTATTACCGGACTGAACTGTTCTTCTTGAGCCGGTCGTAGCTTTCTCTCACAGTCACGGTATGGCGCAAAGGTAACCAGAGTGTCCGTGTCAAGGTATGGAAGCAACAGATCAACTGTTCTGTTAATTTCGCTCTGGCCCTCTGGTGAATGCTTGAGATCAATTGCTCTCGCAGCAATTGACGTTAGTGGCAGATTGTGCCGCTTGATTCGTAGGTTCGACAATAACGACCACTCCTGAGCGATCAAATGGGCGAGTCCGGATTTTCGCTGTTTGGAGTCTGGTATTACCAAAGGGAGCCCTAATGGAGTTTTGATGGGCTTCGAGTCAAGCGTGATTACATGACCGCCTTGATATGCCTTTTCGTATCCCTGGTATTCGGCCACTGCAACTTTGGTCCAAAACTTTTCCAGCGTTTTTTCCAATCTATTGGTCTCAGTCTGAATATTGGATTCCACAGTGGCATATCCACGCCTAGCAAACAAATATATTCCACCGAAAGGCCTGTGGGTAGCTCCTCTAGAGAGGTGCCTGAAGCCATACATGGTCTGAAGATATATTGTGATTTGATCATACCCATCGCGCTCTTGGGGTTACGAATAGCCGCACCGTTAATGATGTAGTTAGAGAGGCTACATAAGTCGGTGTCTGACAAGTCGTACAGCTAGCAAAGAGGTATGAGTTTGCAATATATGGTCAACGTATATGTATCTTTGCAGTAACTATTTTTAGATAAAGTCTTCGAATACTACAAATGTCTTATCAAATAGTTCAAATAGCCAACATGACAGAGCACACTTAAGATCACTATCTGCGTAAATCAAGTAACTTACGAGATCACGGTTTCTTAAGCTAATTTAGAATGGAAAATAAAAGGATAACTAGGCGAGAAGTACAAAGAGAAGCTGCAAGGAATCCAGTGAGAATGCAGCTTTCAAGTCAAAAACTGTTAACCTGAGTTACAATAAATAAAAATACCACTATATGCGCGTCTAAGGGCTTACATCATATGCTAGGAGAAATCGCGTCAGAATAGTTAGAAATCGAGCACTAGGGTGCCTGCTATCTTTTCCAGATCTTTAACCTCGAGAGGTCGTGACTTCTGTGACACTGTCTGAGATTCCGATTTTTCAGACGCGCGTTGATGTTCAGCACGCCAAACTGCTTCGCGTGTAAATGTACACATATATTCAGTCGCAGCTTTCAATGCCACTGGCGATATTTTGGTATCCTTGTGTTGGAATGCCTGGCTTGTAAATGTCTGAAGCACTGTCTGAGGTGAAAACGAGGTACCTTTGTCTGTCATGTCAGCGGAAGATGCTGGGTAGGGAATCGATTTCCGACATGCAGTTATAGTAAGTGGTTTACCGCACTAGATCAGAAATCAGCTATACGATCACCGAAAAAAAAACTCGCTTACACCATCAGATCGTACTTACGGAATAAATCGTATACTATTTACGAACCGCATACATTGCAAATGTTGATTTCCGCTTAGAAACTCCATACTCGCCCACAGTATCTTACAAGCCTAGTAATGCAAGCAGCTGATTACACATCACTACTATGATATACAGCTGGGGAATTACGCAGCAACGAATATGAAACACGCTTTTACTATGCAAGGCTGACTACCAACACCAATGAACATGAACTAAATGTTTACTGCTGTCACAATACGGAGAAATTTTGTGCTCTACTCCAAGCGGCTGTGCTGCATTTGTAACGGCTCAGAGTAATTTGTAACGGCTCAAATTAATTTGTAACGGCTTCCTGCGATTACTAACATTGACAGTTGTGGGCTAGGTCCGTAACCACGGTGAAGGCATTCCGTGGCTCAATGGGGAAATCAGGGGTAATGCTAGTGACAAAGCGATCACCACAAGGATCGTGTATAAAAGAGGGATACAAGTCCGAACAAAACTCCTACAATCATCAGCGAATTTCAACTATCTTTGAATTCACCAACGACTATTCACAAGTAATAAAAATGGCTAAGACTGTTGCAGTATTGGGAACCAATGGCTTTCTGTTCAAGCATGTGATCAGTGCTTTGACTAGTCCCTTGTTCAAGGACAACTTTAACCTCCCTATCCGTGCTGTAACCAGGGATGTTTCCACTGCCAAGAGCCTGCCGGACGTTCAATACGTCAAGGCCGGCACTGACAGTGACTCCTACGCCAAGATCTTCGAGGGGGTTGATGTTGTTGTGGACCTGCGAGGACCTTCCGACAACTACAGCTCTGTCGAGGGCGCCAAGAAAGCAGGCGTTAAGCTGTATTCACCATCCGACTACGGAACTGATCCCAGCTCTACCAAGCAGTTCGCACCTGTTTTCCAGAAGAAGGTAGACTTTGCCAATGCTGTCAAGAAGCATGGCCTGAAGATTGTTCAGTTCAACACTGAGCTGTTCATTGACACCACCTGTGGTAGCCCCTTTGGACTTCGTCTTCTCTCTATTGACGCTGAAAAGAAGACCGTCGATCTGTTGGGCGACGGCAGTCTGCGAGTTGGTCTGACTTCGCTGCACAACGTTGGTCAGGCAGTTGCTAGCACCCTCTCTAAGCCTTTTGAGGAAATCCCTGAATCAGTCAACATCGTCGGAACTTCCGTGTCAATTGCTGAAGCTGCTGAGATCTACGAGAAGCACACTGGTACCAAGCTTGAGCGCGTGTCCACATCTGCACAGGACGTCATCAAAGCTGGTGAGGAGGCTATGGTGTCTGGCGACGTCCGAATTGGTGTTGGTCTCGGGTTCTTTGAAGTACTCCGAGCCATTATTGCTAGCGGATTCCACTCTCACAACGACAATGAGTTCGTGAACCCCGGTCTCTTCAAGTGGGATTCTATTGCTGACTTTTTTGCCAGCCAGAAGACCCAGTAAGCAACCAACTAGTGTATAGTGCTTATATATAGGAATTTGTGAAATAAAGCTGTGTTACATCTGCTTGGTTCGAAGTATGCGTAAATCGATGAAAATTTTGGTACTTTCGATTTCCGTCGTCTTGCATCGTGCAGGATGGACCTCGTAGGGCTGACTCGCAGATATAAAGTACATGTGTCTTAGTGAGGCACTTGACTTGTCCAGAAGCATGAATCTCGAAGTTGTAGTGGATCCTGCGACAAAGAAGGTTTCCGTGAAGGATATCGAGAGCCTGCCCAAAAACCACCAGGAGGATCTGAATACCGCTCTAAGCGTTATAAATGACTTAAGCAGGTCGTTGTTGACATTAAATGGAGCGGTACCTCCACCTTCTAACACCATCTCCAAGAATATCACCGATCAGGTTAATAAGCTCAAAGACTCAGCAGTCGCAGCAACACGGTCAGGGAAACATAAAGAGGCACTGAAGTATCTGAGCCTGTCTATTGAAATGGCTTTGAAGCGACCAGCCTGGGAATCTGTCAAATATGTCTTAGAAGAAGTGATCCCCATACTAGGATTACGCGCCGACACATACATGGCGTTGAATATGTGGCCAGAGGCATTCACTGATGCGTCCATGATAACGTTACTCAATCCCATGGATGCGAAGGGGCATTTTAGGCGTGGCAAGTGCCTTCAGACAGTTGGCAAACTAGCCGATGCCCGACATGAGTTTCAGACATCTATCAGCATCCTTCCCCAAAATGGTCAGGCCAAACAAGCTCTAGAAGAGGTCGAAAAGCTCCTAGAAAAAGAGTAGTCATCCAGTTTTTATCCTCTGAAAATAGTGAATGGGGGGTGTTGTTTTCGTCATGTGTGGTCGCTCAAATATGTGTTATCGGTTTTTATTTTATCGACATAGTTTGCTAACAGTGATCGTTGACGACTAAAACTCTACTTCTACTTTTATCGTTAAATAGTGTAGACGGATATTCCTGCTGGGAAATTCGTAGTGCTTTCAGCTGCTTTTCGGATGGTTTCCTGGCCAAACTACTGAGACTCAGACGGCTTCAAGTTGAACGGTAGGAGTGGGCCGGCTTTGCACCGCATAGCGATCGATATCCCAGCCTGCTAGAGTGAGCGCGTTCTCTATATCCATATTGTCAAAGAGTTTGGATACTGTGGCGTATAGCTCCTCTATGACTTTGACTGGTTCGTCGCCGTAATTGTTCGAGTACTGCAATCGCTGGCATATCAGCAGCCCATGTACCCACGAACGAAGGTCAGCCCCCTTACGAGCACCACTAACGAGACATATCCTGATGCGAGGTGTCGACGAGCTCTTTGGGAAGTAATAGTACAAAAAATATCCTGAATCTTCGGAATGACAAGCTGAAGTGATCTCTGAAATTCGTGTATGCTGAGGGAGTATCGATAATATTGGCTGGAATCCACAGTACTCCGCATGGCCAATGATTTCATCGACTCCCGACCTAGGATACCATCGCAGCAGCCCATCTAGTTCCAGGATCCTCTCTTTAGTAGCTGCCTTACGCGGGTTCATTAGCAGACGCGACAGCGAGGCTTCTGCGCCAATGTCTGGAGGCGCCGACATGATGGCCTGTTCGATCTCTGGCAGTGAGTTTATAATGTCGCTGAACACAATATTAGACCTCTGCCTGTTCAGTGTCTTCATGATGACTGATGAAACAGCTTTGTAATTTGTAAACAAGTGTACGCTTAGCAGCGTGACAATAGTCAGCCACATCTCAATTCCTTCTCCCTGGACGATACGCACTGCTACAGAGCCCACTAACATGCCCATCAGGCTGATTACTGTTTCCTGGGACTGATCTTTCGCATTGACGTCGGCGATGCTGCCCTTATTCGGATCAGTGAAGTGCTGAGTAAGAGCTGCCCGTGACCCTCCAGCCATGACTCCACAAATGCTTCTCAACAAGCCTGACATACATAACAGGACTATTTTTGTATTTTTGCTGCCAGGGAATAGCGGCGACATGCAATCAAACACTGTGGCAGAGTCATTGACGATATCAGCCATGAACCGATATTTCTTGCACTCCGGCTCCAAAGTGCTTCCGAGCTTCCAGGCGAACAATATAGTGCCCATTCGTCCTACTGTCTCCTGGATGATCTTCATAAATAACGCAGACGTAGAAGTCGCTGTGTCATCGCCAACTCCTACTGCACTCAGCACCGCTCTGTTTGCAAAAAGCGACGCGATAGAGCTTGAAAAGGCCTGGATCGAGTCATATATTTGATAATCGATATAGTCGTTTGTCACACTGTGAGGGTAGCCGGTCGGAAGAAACACATTGACAACCGATTGCGCGAGTTCCATACCAGACCGGCCAATGGCTACTTTCGACTGCGGATGCTGATTGTTTATCGACGTAATATCGTGAGCAGTCATTCCCTCATATGTGGTGGCCAGGAACCCATTCTCATCGAGTTCGCGTATTAACACGCCCGAATTCTCTTGCAAGGGGCCTGTCTTACTCTCCACGTCATACATAGTATACAAGTTGCCCTGGCGTCTCACGAGCAAAACGGAGACCAATTATATACTTTTGTGATATAATGAGCTGAACGAATGATTATAAGTTAGCGCGTGGAGCTATCCTTAAAAAAGGTCTTAAATAACAGAGAATGTTGGAACGTCGTTAACCTCGGTCTTATGAGGATGAGGACGACAGCAATACTTATCAAGCGGGGAGGGTTGGGTCCAAACAAGAGCCCGCTTCCCGATAGGGCAACGACTGTACCCCTGAAACGGTATTTTCGTACGAAAACTTATAGGGAATCTTAACAAGGCTGGTAATGATAGCAGGATATCAAAGAACTGTTCTGCTAACAGTTATATTTTATCTGTATCAGGATTCGCCATGAGTGCTACCAAGGAGGCAGATGAAGTAGATTTCAGGTGCTCAGCCAGGACGCGTCGAGGATTTCTCCCTTATTGAATTGGCAAGGACGTACCTCGATGTTCACCTTGCCAGAAATGGCTTATACCTGCAACTCGCCAGCAATGGCCTGCTCAAGATAGTCGCGTAGGTGCTCGTCCCGGAAGGCGCCTGCTCAGCTGCTACTCTGAATGAATAGTTTATTGATGATGTAATAAATACGTACACTGGGCTGTTAGCAGCCATAATGAACTGGGGTTCTCAATGAAATATGCCACCTGATTTTAAAGGGCCGGCATTTTATAGGTCGGAATTTCAGTGTGAGGACAGTTTTTCTTTCTCAAAGCGTCTTTATCGATTGGCAAACCTCTAGCTAGTCGCCGATTTCGCGTCCACGTCATGCTTGATTGCTGCAGGAGTGGGTAAACCTCTGGAAGAGATATCAATTAACACCGCCTATCTCAGTATGCGATTAGTGATAGCCGCTCTTGCTTCTCATAACGAAAATTTGACCCAATATCCCACCGTCGTCGGCTCATCATTCTGCTCTGTATATAGAACGCTCACAAACAGCACTAGGTAGTTATTCTCGGTTGAGCCATGTACAATTGTCTGTGAATCATGTGTCGACTTAACGGGGCTGTTGTTCGCAAGCTCGACCACCACAGTAGCCCAATTAGGACCCCATTCATGAACACTTGCCTTAGGATCCCCTGTTTTAGTCCTCTCTTTATCCAAATATACTCTATGAGAGGTCTTATTGGCTCGCAGAATATAACTGTGCGGTACCGCCTTGATAAGCGACTCCTCATCCCACAACTCTGGACACGGCCCAAGATAGAATTCTGGTGTCAAAATAGTAACTGAGACTTGATCGCTTTTGACGGCAGCCAAGTTGACTTTTATTTTATCCGACACCGGATTGGTAACAGTCAAAAGCCTCGTGTCAGCAGTCGGGCCCTTTCTAATGGAAAAAGCAGGTAAAAAGTTGATCGCCATCGATTTTATTTTGTATTTGACCTCAGAAGGCTTGAGATCCGGCTTTACCAGCGTGTGCCGACAGGTTGGGCACCGCTTGGATGCCCTCGAGACGAGTTCTCTGAAGCGGGGTAGACTGCCTGTAAAGTTCGATCTCATAGGCTCACTCATCTCCTCTATAGCTAATGATTTCGTAAATGCACTGTCGGGTGACAGAGTCTCTCTCTGTAGTTGCTTGAACCGAAGGTATTCAGATTCCTGTTGATATGCCCTCGCCACTTGCTGTGCCAAGGGATGCTTTTTGTTCAGCGACAACTCTGGCGGAGAAGCCCAATCACAGTGATTACATGTCAAGCGATAGAGGTCTTCCCCATCCGTGATCCTGGATGCACTCACAGTCGAAGCGCACTCTGGACATACTAGACAGCTCCTCATACACCTATTAGACGCCATTCGAGCTGTTGTTTCGGCTGTCTCAAAAAGACACGAAGGGCAAAACCTCAATGCGATTTCTTCATCAACACATTGAGGACACCTGATAGCAGTACAGTGTTTGCAGAAATACATATATTCCATAGCATACCACGACCATTTGCTAGCGATCGTCTGGGGAATTTGCGATGATAACATAGAAGACGCGCTCGTCGTCTTCTCCATCGACGGTTCACGACATGGGCAGTATACGAGCATCACATAGAAATTCTTGCCAGAGGAAGAAAAAAAAGATCTGTATTTGTGGATTCCAACTCTCAGTTTGCAGATGTTCCATCTATGTTTTCGGTATCAGGGAGAAACAGGAACAGTATTTTGCTGCGGTAACCCCTTTGCCAAATCAGTATCGTGCCTGATATGAGTTTATTTATCGATTGAGATAATTCTTAGCAATACCTTGACTTGTTTCGAAACAAACACTTCGAGAGTGTATTTAGATGCTATTAACCTTACTGCATATGTTAGCACGTTACATGTATATAATCAGAAACCAGCCGCGTGCCATGTCAGCATTATCCATTCTAATGGAATGGTGGAGAACAGTGTCTAATAGTCTACTTTAACATCTCAGATCTTGGAGAATGCTCTTAACGAGGCTCATTGCCGCCATGGCAATGGCGGTGCCGGTGCTTTGCACTACGGATCACAGCACAAATGCTTCGTTTTTAACAGATGTTGATGTGGGTGACGATATGATGAGGGCTCAGACACTGTATTACGACAGTCTGGAGATCCTCCGACAGGTGGCAGACGTAGAGCTAGAACCGCCCACAAGCAAAGCCGATAATATTATTGCATCGACGCGAACACCATTGCCTCTCAAGTCACGGACCGTCAGCAGCCAGCTGCAGCAAGCACTGGGTGCTCAGCTGGAGAAACTGAGGAAGTTTGTCAATCGCTACATACCTGAACAGACTCTTATTGATGTGGATGATACTCCAAGCGAGTTACGCCATGCGACAGTCAATCAGAAAGAGGTTGAGGAGACCCGGCTTAATGCATTGAGGATGCTGGAAGAGGCCAGCGAGCTGGGGTCCACTGATGCCACCTATTTATTGGCGGATATTAGTCTGTTTGGCAATTATTCTTGCCAAAGAGATTTCTCCAAGTCATTGTACTACTATGAAAAAGTGGCAGAGACTGGCAATTCATCTGCACAGTTCATGACGGGTTTCATCTATTCAACTGGCTTGCTAGGGGTGGTGCCGGTTGACCAGGCAAAGGCCTCTATGTATTATACGTTCGCTGCCTACAGTGGCGACACCCGCGCTCAGATGGCAATGGGATTTAGGCACATGGTGGGAATCGCATCACCTATAGACTTAGAAAGAGCATATTTTTTCTATAGGGCTGCTGCTGATAAGGCGCTGGCTTACTATCTTGATGGGCCCGGGCCGTTTGGAAGACGACAGCTCAGCTCAAACTCATTCATTATAGCCGACTGGTTTGATGGTGGTGTGTATGGTGAGTGGGCAAGCTTCGCGTCATCAGGTCGCAATGGTAATGTGGGCAAGATTTCCAGCGGATTTGAGGCCATCGAAGGCATTGAGGAGTTTGATCAGTTCATAGCTGACGACTCTCCCAAAATCCAGTACAATCTAGCATTGGTGTTCTATGACGGTGGTGTGTACTCCGAGCCAGACTACAAGACAGCCCTCAAATACGCAGCCAGGGGTGCCAGCTATCTGTGGGACATCGGCAGTGGTAAATTGAAGAACTCGCCAGACAGACTACAGGGAAATAATGCGTTTTATGCTGCCAAATGTGCTGGGTTTATTGGCCAACGATACCTGCGCGGAGACGGCGTTGATCAGAATACTGAGCGGGCAATTGTGTGGTTTAAACGAGCCGCCGCGTTTAATGAGACCATCTCGTCGAATGCGTTGGGACAGCTACATTTGCACGGATACGGTGTGGAGCAAGATTCTGATCTCGCCTTCAAGTATTTCGCGACAGCTGCCGACCGTGACCATGCTGGTGCTCTCATGAACATGGCGCGAATGTATAAGGCAAGAGGCGATTATCAGAAGCAAATGGAGTATATGAAGAAAGCAGCCAACTCGTTCAACCTTGAGGCATTATATATGGCTGGTGCGTTGAGCGGTGATGCCGCTAAATACGATGAGGCGATCACACCCTTGAAACAGCTAGCCGAGCAGCTGGAGGACTTGCATTCGCCACTTCGGTGGGCGCAGAGAAATTACAGATATGGACACGTTGAGTCGGCACTGTTGGGCTTTATGATTGCAGCCGAGCAGGGATACTCCAGCGCTCAGATGAATGTGGCATATATCCTAGATGGAGGCAAGCATGGGACCTACGAGCTTTGGAACGACAGCAAGTATTCGACCTGGAAAGAGCTATTCCCCAAGGGGTGGGAGTCGCAGCTATTATACTGGACGCGGGCTGGTAGATATCGAAATCTCGATGCATTAGTAAAGATGGGCGACTGTTATTTGCAGGGAATTGGAGCTCAAAAGAATTCTGAAAAAGCAGCAGCGTGTTATATTGAAGCTGCCAGCAGAGGGAGTGGAATTGCCAACTGGAATCTGGGATGGATGCATGAAAACGGAGTAGGCATGGCGCAAGACTATCACCTCGCCAAGAGGTACTACGACTCAGCTCTGGAGGTTTCGTCAGAGGCATATCTGCCTGTGAAGCTTTCTTTATTCCAACTTTATATCAAGGGCTATTGGAACACTCTCACTGGAGGAAAGATCCGGGGAATTATGCCTGAGACGACCCCTAAGCTTTCTCTGCGAGAACAATTCCGACAGTTCAAGAAGAGGTTGCATGAAGTGGCAGCGAACAACGATCGTGACGGGATTGATGGTGAGTCGGAGGCCATTTGGGAGCTGGATTACGATGAGGAGGACATTATTGACCTAGTTATCATTATGGGCATTCTCTTTGTTATTGGCTTTGTGCTGTGGCAGCGGCAGCGTCGCCAGCTACAGCTCCTTGGTCAGCAGCGGCAGCCACAGCACCCACCGCCAGCGCGTCAGCCAGAGCAGCGGCGTGCTCCTTACCAACAACAACCGCGAGCAGAAGAAGAGCAGCTACCACAAGGAGAGCCACGTCAGGGGCGAGCTCCACAAGACCAACTGCCACCACAAGAACAGCCACCACCACCACAAGAGCAGCCACCACAAGGTCAACCACCACAAGGTCAACCACCACAAGGTCAACCACCACAAGGGCAACCACCACGAGAGCAACCACCACACGAACAGCCATTACCATTTCACGTCAACTTTGGCTTTCCTGAAGAAGGGCCGTTTATTGTATAAAATTAAGTCAAGATACTAACAGAAGTTTCATGTCAACTGTGGCGTTCCTTTCAAAACGGCTCTGTTATAGTACATAAATAACCTGAGCCCTTTAAATCATCATTGTAATCAAGAATCCTTCACATCCCTGCGACGGTTCACGAAGTCGACGACTTGTGGATTTCCCTCCTTTGTGACGAAAAAGCGCCATCTCTGGGGATCCTTCCAGACTAGCACCCCTAGTTCAGCAGCATAGGTCGCAACTCTGCTGTATTCTTCAAAGCTCTCAAACTTTGTATACAAAAACCCGTCGGTGGCACGGATCCGGTCCATTTCCAGTTGCCACAACTTTATCTGATCCATGACTGTAGGCGGTAAAACGGGGTTATTTTTCAGCATCTGTGGGTGTGCATGAACTGTCAGGTAAGCTATAATCTGTTCTGCAGTGATGCCCTTTGCAAGTGCTCGTCTCACCGAATCCCTGGTGACCTGGCCCGTCACTAGGTTTGCAAATCTAGTTTTGAGATGTACAAACAGGTTCAGAACTGCTATCTGTAGAGGAGAATCGGTGTATGCGTATAATCTATAGTTTGTCTCGAGGATCACAAAACCGGTGGGGGCAGATCCCAGTCCCGGTGTTAATAGGGCCTGTCCGGCGTTCAAAAATTTGGTGTCCTGGGAGGTTCCAGTGGGCGCTACAGCAGTGGCGACATCCATTGACGCTGCCGCTGACCGCAAAGCAGTCGCTTCGGATGTCAGCGTGGTGGCCAGTCTGGTGGGGTAAAACCGTCGTGACGACGACTTGCGCTGGTACACGATTCCGAAGTCGCGCAGATCTTCAAGCATTTTTATCTGTGTGTCGCTGAGTGCTGACAACGAGTAGTCTTTTCCGAGCTCCAAGGAACCGAGCATAAATATAAAGTTCAGAACATCGACAGGGTCCATTTGCAGGTTTGTCGACAGATTGAGGTACTGGAGCAGCAGCGTCCAGATCTGGGCGTTAACGCTCTGGAGCAGGAACTGGAACCCGGAGCTCGTAATGCGCATGCTTCGCGCAGCCGGATTGTCGTAGTCGGGCTCCATAAGCTTGCTGTGCTCTAGCAGCGACAATACCCCATCGCCTGGCGGTTGGGCATTCGTTGTCCCCACCATGTAATGAAGAATTCCCTCCCATTTCTCCAAAGCATGCCTGTCGAGAAAGTCAATGTCGACCTTATGCTTGTCTTCCGAGTCACAGGGAACTCCAAACGATTGATTCGACTCTCCACTTGTAAGTGCGCTTTTGAATCCCTTGCGGAAGTGCGGACTCAGAGCGACAGTCTGGTCCCTATGCCATTCTCTGATGATATGCAAGCTCTTGAGTCTCTGTAATGCCTCAAAGAGCACTTTTTTGCTCGTGCTCACGACCATGCGTTCGATCCAATGGCTCGGCATCCGGCCCTCTCTATACAACATGGACATCACCAGCATCTTTGCCATAGGAGGCAGCAGTCTGAATACTGCCAGGCACGTTGCAGGCGACTGATACAGCCGGGCCAACACCGCCTCCGGAAGGCCCTCCAGATACTCCTTGACGCTTGCCCGTAGATCCATTGGTTACAGTTGTACCTCCCCTACAGTGCTCTATCAGTAGCTGCTGTCAATGTACTGTTGTATCGGTCTAGTTCATAATGCTGCTTGACTGACATCTGCCATCTCTGGTCATCGCACTGCACGCCGCACCAGTCGCACCAGCCGCACCAGCCTACAGATGTCTAATCACCAACATCCAGCGTTGTTCAATAGCTCTGCGGTGACAGAAAATAATAAAAAAAAGATGGTGTCAATTGGCAACGCGCACAACGACCTCATCCATGATGCAGTGCTGGACTACTATGGAAAGCGTCTGGCCACCTGCTCATCTGACAAAACTATCAAAATCTTCGAGATAGACGGCGACAACCAGAAGCTCATCGAGACTCTACGTGGCCACGATGGACCCGTGTGGCAGGTGAGCTGGGCCCACCCGAAGTTTGGTGTCATTCTGGCGTCCGCGTCCTACGACGGCAAGGCGTTTATCTGGCGAGAGGAGAACGGCCAATGGTCCAATATCTCGCAGCATGCTGTTCACCAGGCGTCAGTGAACTCGGTTTCGTGGGCTCCCCAGGAGTACGGAGCGCTGTTGCTGTGTGCGTCGTCGGACGGCAAAGTATCAATAGTTGAATTCAAGGACGACGGCAAGCCGGATGCAGTGTCGTTTCCTGCTCACACGGTGGGCGTCAACGCGGCATCGTGGGCTCCACCAACCGTGTCTGGATCGCTGGTGCAGACGGTTGGAGCAGGTGCTGGCAGCACTGCCAACGGTACGTCAGGCTCGGGAGACCAGCGCAGATTCGCGTCGGGAGGCTGCGACAACCTCGTCAAGATCTGGAAGTACAATGCCACCTCCAACAGCTACGAGGTGGAGGCCACTCTGGATGGCCACACCGATTGGGTACGAGACGTCGCATGGTCGCCGTCAGTGCTGTCCAAGTCGTACATCGCTTCTGCGTCCCAGGACAAGACCGTCATCATCTGGACACAGGAAGGAGCTGGCCCATGGCAGAAGAAGCTCCTCAGAGCTGACAAATTCCCAGATGTTGTTTGGCGTGTGAGTTGGTCGTTGTCCGGCAACATTTTGGCCGTCAGCGGTGGAGACAACAAGGTGACGCTGTGGAAAGAGAACCTTAAAGGCGAGTGGGAATCTACAGGAGTGGTTGACGAGTAAACTGTATTTTGACATACAGTATACTTTTTTTCTGTTTTCTGTTTTACTGCCTAACTGACCACTCGAGGAGCATTCGAGTTCTGTATGCAATGTATCTGCTTAGATGATGTGCAGTCATTTAGGTTCCATGCATATTCATATTCCATTAGCTATTGTGAGTGAATGACTCTTTGTACATTGTATTTGCAAGTAAATGACAAGCGCTACTACGTGTACATTCTAGTTGCTGCCTTCAGTGCGCTATAATGGTCCGCTATGTTCTAGGTCTCTTTCTGTCTGCAGCTTCAATAACTACGTAGATTATTCTGCATGCGTTTACCTCTAGCAGTTCATAGAGTATGCTCCACATCAATTCAATTAAGCTAGACGATAGCACTAAAAATGGCACTTCCCAGTCTAATCTCATTTCCATTACTAATCCAAATCACAAGAATATCGACATCTCAAATGCGCAGCAGTTGCTACAGCGCGACAGAGTCGCAATTGGATTTGAACGAGGTGTACGTGTAGGTTCTTCTAGTTTACATTGTGAAATGCTGGGTCAAGGCTACACATGCTCATGTACCACAAATGAGGACCATATATGGGTGCTGCACGCAGATCATATCGAGCCGTGACTGACTTTGATGTCAAATCAGCGGTCTGACTTCGATGAAAGCATCCTGATCCTCAACATACTGCCGACCTCCTGCTGATCTCCTAAGCGACTGACTTGATCAAGTGCACAATAATGGACTGCACGTCGCCTGCAGCAGCATCGCCGGCTTCGACGACCTCCTGATGGTTGGCCATACCTTCTGAGAGTGACGATGCCAGTGCCATTTTTGCTGACGGCGGTTTATCGTGGACAGCCTCGTTGGTGACGAGACTGAGGGCCAAAACTCGTATACCGCAGTGTCTAGCCACAACTACTTCAGGAACAGTGCTCATGCCAACCGCATCCGCACCAGCAGCATACAAGAACCGCACTTCTGCTCTGGTTTCGTAGGTCGGCCCGCTCACGTACACATAGGTTCCCTCATGAACTGGCCGGGTTATCTTAAGCTCATGTGCTGCGTTGAAGAACGCAGCTCTTAAATCATGGTCGTAGGCATCACTCAGCCCAGGGAACCGCGGTCCAAACTCTTGCTCGTTTGGTCCTTTGAGTGGATGGAGGCCTGCAAGTCCGGGAAAGTTGATATGCTGCTGTTAGACTTGTTTCATTGGAATCATCTTTGATGTGACATACATCGTTCAGCAGCATTAGGTCTCCAACTTTGAAGTGTGGATTCAATCCACCAGCTGCATTGGTCACAATCATGTAATCCACCCTAAGACAGCTGAAAACTCGGATGGGGAATACTGTGTCTTTAATATCGTATCCCTCATATGTGCTTGTGTTAGGTCTATCCCGTGGGTATTTGTTCAGCAAAACTCACTGTAAACGACCCGCCATGCAAATCACCGGAACGTCACCAATGAATCCAGCAACAAGCTTCCCTGCATGGCCCGCGACTGTGTCAGACATCAAACAACATCATTGACTTACCAGTGGATTGTTTGAAGTTTTTAATCTCCGAGTAGGGAATCTCTACTTTGGTGTCTTCCTGAAGAGTGTCTACAATTTTCCCCAAACCAGTTCCGCAGATTATAGCGACTTTGGGATTCTGTAATGGCGACGGAAGTCGCGCCCGAAGAGAGTCGGCAACCACATTGGCCGTTTCAAATACCGACATTCAGAATTATAATAGTGATAAGAAATGCGGTGTAGCAGTCAACATAGGTACAATAATGTGATAGCCGCGCACCCCCTGAGTTAGTCCAAACTTATCACGAATGCCACAGTTTGTCACTCAAGTTGTCAACATGAGAATCACGACATACTTTGCATTTAAAAATCAAATATTTGGAATTTCGTGTATTTGATCATTTCCAGCAAACGATACTTGGTGATCCCTTTATTTGTATCGACGTGTAGAAATGGGTCCCCACCATTAAAATCTGATACTATCGGCACGTGATCTCAAATCTTGAAAAAAAAGCTATATGCAAGAATGGAATTACTAACATTTTATTATTAAAAAAAAGGAGCGCTCATTCCTGGGCATACGGGTATAAAAAATGCCTAAGAGAAGAAAGACAGGCACAACCAGTGAGCCCACTATTCAGCGGTCCGCCGATTCAGCCGGTCATGATGACACGATGGATGAACTGTTGCAGCCCGTTTATCGAGGAAAGGCCCTAACTGACGCTATAGACACAGCCAGAGATAAGTGGAACCTGCTCCCAGCCTTTCTCAAGGTCAAGGGGTTAGTCAAACAGCATCTCGACTCGTTCAACTATTTCATTAATGTCGATATCAAGAAGATCATTAAGGCCAATGAGAAGGTTGTCAGTGATGTCGATCCCTCGTTTTATCTTCGATACTTGGATATTCGGGTAGGAATCCCTCAGCGAAAAGATATCAACAGCTTCAACAACGACATAACTCCGCAGGAATGCCGGCTACGGGACCTGACGTACGCTGCCCCTATCCTTGTCGACGTGGAATACACCCGCGGAAAGCAGATTCGGGTCCAAAGAAATCTGGAGATTGGTCGCATGCCTATGATGCTGAGAAGCAACAATTGTGTACTTAATGGCAAGTCTGAGATGGAAATGGCAGACTTGGGTGAATGCCCACTGGATCCCGGTGGGTACTTCATTGTCAATGGAACGGAGAAAGTGATTCTTGTTCAGGAGCAGTTAAGCAAGAACCGAATCATTGTCGAGGCAGATGAAAAGAAGGGGATTGTGCAAGCATCTGTGACAAGTTCGACTCATGAACGCAAGTCCAAGACCTATGTTCTGACGAAGAATGGGAAAATTTACTTGAAGCATAACTCCATCAGCGAGGAGGTGCCAATTGTTTTGGTTCTGAAGGCTGCAGGCATCGTCACGGACCATGAAATCATGGAACTGGTCGCTGGTCCTAGTGCAGTGTACCAAGAGATTTTCGCAATCAATTTCGAGGAGTGTGCGAAGCTAGGCGTCCATACTCAGCGGCAGGCTCTGGAGTATCTTGGATCGAAGGTCAAAACTGTCCGAAGACTAAATGCTCCTAAGTTAACAGCACTACAAGAGGGGATGGAGGCATTGGCAACCACTATCATTGCCCACATCTCAGTTCACGACTTGGATTTTCGAGAGAAGGCACTTTACATGGCAATTATGACTCGTCGGGTCATCATGGCCATTGATAACCCTAAAATGGTTGACGATCGAGATTACGTCGGAAACAAGCGTCTTGAATTGGCTGGACAACTCATGTCTCTACTCTTTGAGGATTTGTTCAAAAAGTTTAACAGTGATTTCAAGGCTAATATTGACAAGGTGCTTAAAAGACCTAACAGAACGAATGAGTTTGATGCTCTTCTCAACATTACTATTCACAGCAACAACATCACCATGGGAATAAATCGAGCCATATCAACTGGTAACTGGTCACTTAAGCGATTCAAGATGGAGCGTGCTGGTGTGACTCATGTGTTGTCTAGATTGAGTTATATCAGCGCTCTGGGAATGATGACACGCATATCTTCACAGTTCGAGAAGTCCCGTAAAGTATCTGGCCCCCGAGCTCTGCAGCCATCACAGTTCGGCATGTTGTGTACATCGGATACCCCTGAGGGAGAGGCCTGTGGATTGGTAAAGAACTTGGCTCTTATGACGCATATCACTACAGACGTGGAGGAGGAGCCTATAAGACGGTGCTGCATGGTTTTGGGTGTTGAGGACATATCCATTATTGGTGGTCATGAACTTCACTCTCCTGGGACATATGGTGTCTACCTGAACGGTACTCCTGTTGGAATTACAAGATTCCCTACAAAGTTTGTAAATTCATTCCGCCAGCTAAGAAGAACTGGCAAAGTATCTGAGTTTATCAGCGTCTATTGCAACCACCATCACAATGCGGTCCACATCGCCACAGACGGTGGCCGCATTTGTCGCCCTCTGATTATTGTGTCTAATAAAGAACCTCGAGTCAATGCGCATCACCTGGAAAAGCTGCTCGCTGGAGAAATGGTGTTTGATGATTTCCTAAAAGAAGGGCTAGTGGAGTATCTGGATTGCAACGAAGAAAATGACAGCTATATTGCTTTATATGAAAGTGATATCAGTTCAGACACCACTCATTTGGAAATCGAGGTCTTCACGGTATTGGGTGCCGTGGCAGGTCTGATTCCATATCCTCATCATAACCAGTCTCCACGTAACACCTATCAGTGTGCTATGGGTAAACAAGCCATCGGAGCCATCGCGTACAATCAATTAAGCAGAATAGACACGTTGCTTTACCTTATGGTTTACCCCCAGCAGCCAATGGTTAAGACAAAAACAATTGAGCTCATCGAGTATGACAAGTTACCGGCAGGCCAGAATGCCGTGGTAGCGGTCATGAGTTATTCTGGTTACGATATCGAAGATGCGTTGGTTCTAAACAAGTCTTCAGTAGATCGTGGATTTGGCAGATGCCAAGTTATGAAAAAGGCCACTGCAGTTTTGAAGCGGTATGCTAATCAGACGAGTGACCGTCTAGAGGGCATATCGTTTGAACCCGCTGCTACTCCAAATGGCTCTCCCAAGCCTATTTTCCAACACGAAGCACTTGGTCCAGATGGCTTGGCAGAGGTGGGATGCAGAGTGGAAACTGGCCAAACTTATATTAACAAGTCTGTTCCTGTTAATGCTGGTGACAGTATCTTGCCATCTCGAGATACTGGCAATGCGGAAGCTTATCGGCCGACTCCGATGAACTACAAGGCACCTGAAGGAGCATATATTGACAAGGTACTTCTATCAGCCTCGGAATCAGAGCAACCGCTAATCAAAGTCCTTCTGCGCCAGACTAGGCGACCAGAACTTGGTGACAAGTTCTCTTCACGGCATGGTCAAAAGGGTGTATGCGGTATTATCGTCCAACAGGAAGACATGCCTTTCAGCGACGATGGCATTTGTCCAGATATTATTATGAATCCACATGGTTTCCCGTCACGAATGACTGTTGGCAAAATGATCGAGCTCGTCTCTGGTAAGGCGGGAGTTCTGGATGGTTCGCTGCAGTACGGCACTTGTTTCGGTGGGTCCAAGCTTGCGGATATGTCCCAACTCTTGATTGATCATGGATACAACTATTCTGGAAAAGATATGCTGTATTCAGGTATCACTGGTGAATGTTTGGAGGCGTACATTTTCTTCGGGCCTATTTATTATCAAAAGCTAAAGCATATGGTTGTGGATAAAATGCATGCTCGACCACGAGGTCCCCGTGCTGTATTAACAAGGCAGCCTACTGAGGGTCGTTCAAGGGACGGTGGATTACGGCTGGGTGAAATGGAGCGTGACTGTGTTATTGCATATGGCGCTTCACAGCTGCTGCTTGAGCGATTGATGCTATCATCTGATGCTTTTGAGGTAGATGTGTGCCAGACCTGCGGTCTCATGGGTTACAATGGATGGTGTCCGGCTTGTCAGACCACTGACAGCGTGGTCAAGCTGACTATTCCATATGCTGCTAAACTATTATTTCAGGAGCTGATGGCAATGAATATCGCACCTCGCCTGAAACTTGCCGATGTGTTCGGATAGTTTTGTGGAAATCTATTTGGCCCTTTGGTACCGCCATACTCCTATGTATATTAATTGAAATTGATGATCCATGCGTAAGATGTCCTGGTATACATTAGTAAAATTTGCGGTAATAAGTTTTATCTACTTGATTATTATCTGATGGCACCCATATAATGACAGTTTTAAAATACTCTACTGCTACTAAAAGTATATATGTACTTTGTTTCATTCATTATTTACTCATCGGAATCCGTGGATCCAACTAGTATCATCACTTCGCGACTTTGCGTCTGCGGTGATAACTTTGAGGTTAACTTGCCCTCGCTCGTCCATGCTAGCCTTGTGGATAATGAAATTCACTTGCTTAGTGCGATCATTCATGGCCGCTGCCACCGCTCCCGTAGCCACAAATCCACCAATGCCCACTATTCCCTTTCCTGCTTCTAAAGTTCTACCCGTTACAGGTTTCGAAGTGACAATACCCTTAGGAGTATTATATGCTGTACCCTTCAATTTATAACTCAATCCCATTGCAGGGTGATATCGGGAGTTCCTGTTGAAGGACATGCCAGAATTCGAACTTAGGCCCAGAAAAGAACCCAATGCTTCTCTGGAATCAGCGCTGCTGCGTCGAAAATCCTCTTCCGATATCTTCTCGCTATCGGCCAAGTAGCGGCGAAATTCTTGCCTTTTTTCAGGGCCGTTAATGTCGAGATTCTTTAAATCTTTGGCCGACAGGGTTTCTATACTCTTGGCTTTCTTGGATGACACTCTAAAATAACTGTCGGCATTTGCAAGTTTAGGCAGCTCTAAATGCACAGGAAATTCCCTGAACCTCTGAAGTTTGCGATAGAAGCCTGTATTTCCATCAAATTGAGCTAACCCCACTTCGCTGTCAAGCGCGGTAATGTTGATTTGGTGCGACTTATGCTTAGCTGGAATTGGGCTTTTCAGACCCCAGTTTCGTCGATGGAATGAGCTCGACGTAGTTGTTATCACCTGGTGGGTTGGATACCACTTGTTTCTCAGGAGTTCTGGAGTGACTGCCCCTTTCTTAGGACCGCTGTATAGCTGCGTCACCCGAGAGTTTCGAAGCAGTCCTGGAAACACCTTTCCCGACATCTTGATGATCAAGTCAGCCAACATCGAGCAGAGAAAAAGTTCATAAGGGTAAGGGTGGACTTAGACACAGCATAAACTGATCCTAGCGTACCATAGCCATTGTAAGACATCTATTTCATAACGAATTGTTTGTATTTCACATTATCATAATAATTAAAATCACTCGTCATTTATATTTCGCGGTTTGAGCTTAGAAACGCAAGGCTGAATCCTTGGTGGGTATTTATTTCACAAAGCAATTAATTCATGCAGCAACAATGCATTCACACATCCAGATAATTCTCCAGCAGTTGATCTAACATCATTGAAGCCTTTTATACCATCCGCTCAACATGCTTAATTGGAAACATCAACATGATATCCGATTGCTGCTATTACGCTAGCTCTGAGTGGGAAGGCACGGTGTAGCTCAGCAGTCGAACAGCCACGAGGGTTCCACCCTCTATCGGAACCATCTCATCGATTATCTCGACAAACCCCAGTCTTCTATAAAGTTGCAAGCCCATTTCAGAAGCTCGCAAACCAACTTTTAGCGGGCCATATGAAGTGACCTTTTTGTCTTTAGATACAAACGGAGTTTTTGCATCCGGTAGGTACTTGATAGAGAAATTGAAAAGCAGCGTTCCAAGACCTCTTCTGTGATAGTCAGGGTGTATGAGGAAGTCACTCAGCCAAACACATTCAGATTTTTCGTAACGCTCCACCGCCAGTTCGTCAGTGCTCATCAGAGCTAGTCTGTCTTGTCGGTTCTCATCCGCAGGGAACTTTTCCGCCATCTGTGCACCTTCTGCTGCAATCAGAGCACGAAAGTTTTGGTTCATCACTGGATGAATGCCGTACTTGATAATCAAGCTATACTTATTATATTTGCAAAGCGCTTCAATGTACAATTGATACAGTTTCCATCTCAGCCATCCGAATCCATGAAGCGTCTGTGGCCGCAAGTCGCCGATTAATTGCTCTGCCAGAAACTGAGGATACAAATAGTTGGCATATCCCACTAGTCGGTCCGCAGTCCCATCCGGCTTGGTGGTGTATAAACCATACTGGGTACCATTGTCGCTGATCAAGCGCTGATATAACATCAGCGCGATCTGATAGATTCGATCTCTGTACACACCCTGGCGACGAATTCTCTCATCCAGTCTCCTGGAACCATTGGGGAAGTCAGCAAGAAAATTAGGCCCTATCTCCGGGTCATATACTGCCGGTACGAGAAATCGGAAAAGCTCTTCATGTGCAAAACATGTGTAGAAGAGCTCCGACACTTCGATCATGTCATCTAGCGTGAAAACAAGCGGATCCACTCGCTTGATCAAAAACTGCCCGTCCTTGATGTATTCCATTGTGACTATAAAATTGGATTCACAACGTCAAATGAAAAGTGCAATATCTGTCTCATTTAAATATTCGTGCCGTGCGCCACTACGGGATCTGACGTAGATGCCGCTGACCTGCTTAATTTGTACTTTAGTATAGTCATCCTGCATGGTCTATCATCTGGCGCCACGCAGATCTCTTGCGGAGAACAAATATCAGCGAGGCTACTAGATAACTGGTTACCAAAGCATTGCAAATTGCAAAAGAAGAGGGAAACATATCGCAATTCTTTTTGATCGTAACTGATTCGCTTCTCTACATCTAATCTAGTTGTTTGCTGTCATATTTTAAAAAATCACTTACATCTTACTGAGTACATAAAGGCAAAAATGCGATAGTTCCAAAACTTACATTGTACCTTATATTTAATCAAGCTTCACCACCACCTTAGTTGCCGAGACGCCCTTTCTCACGATGTCCATAGCATGATCAAGTTCAGACAGTCCGGTTCCGGCAATTAACGGCTTTGGCATCGGTTTAAAGGTTTGCCGTGCCAATGCCCCCTCAAGAAAATGTTCGAAAACTGCACTTGCAACCTCGTTTGCCACCAGCAATGAACCTAATATAAATTTTTCTTTGGTTCCCTCAGGAACACTGCTCGAAGGCGGCCCAGTTGCACTAGCCACGAATTTGGTTCCTTTACATTTTGACACTATCTCGAGACAGCGATCTGTTGCCTGGTGCTGATCAATTGGGTTACCAATAGCAATGGCTCCTGCGATCTCTTTGTCTTTGAGAACTGTAACGATGTCGTCCACAGCTGACGGACTACGGTAGTCAAAGACGTGAGATGCACCGAGCTCCTTAAGAATCTCAAAGTTCTTTGGCGAGCTAGTACTGACCACATCGTAGCCAGAGCTAACAGCCAGCTGAATTGCGTTCATCCCCACACTTGTAGAACCGCCCCACACTATGACACTCTTTCCTACGGGTGTCGTGACTGGCTTTGGTAGCTCCAACCCCAGATAGTCTTTCTGGTATAGACCGCTCGCTGCAGTCGCAAGCCCAAGCGGGATGACAGACGCGTCTTCGTAACTCAATGAGTCAGGGATCTTGCTCGCCACATCTTCCCGCAAAACAGTATATTCCTGGAATGCACCTTCACGGCTATCTTTGTAAACAGTGCCAAGTGCCATTCCAAGCACTCTGTCACCTACTTTAAATCTCTCAGCGCCCCGACCAACCTCAATTACTTCACCTGCTACGTCAAATCCAAGGATAGACGGAAGCGTTACCCATGGCAGTTGCTCGGCACTGTCTTGAATAAAGTAATCAACCGGGTTAATGGCTAGAGCATGGTTTTTTACAACGATCTCCTTCTCCCCTGCGCTTGGTATGCCACCTTGTTTCAAAGTCAAAGGGTGACCGACTGCCTCTAACCAGCTTTGCATGATTAATCAATATTTTCAACGGAAACGAGATATCTTTGGTTTAGATTTCGAGATTACTGCTTCTATTATCAATCGTCTTCTATATATATTTGCTAGAGGAGATAACGGAGATTGGGGTTGTGGCGGTCGGACATAGAGCATTCTGCAGATATATGCCGGCAAATCAATATACCGCCACCGGTGATAGGATTTTAAGTAGAGTGGCGGAGGCGGGAAATACCTTTACTGCCGACGATCCGTCCAACTGAAATCTCTATGACTGCAAACAGACTATTGTACAGTGGCGGTCGTAGATGTCAGTCCGCACCAGCGTCGCATTAGCACATCGTATGTTACAATTACGGATTATACGTCAAGTCCGTGTATCCGTTACAGACGCCATAAAATAAAAAGTTGTATATTAATTTCTGTAAACTACTAGCTCTCCCACCGAAATTACTCTGCGTAACGTAATACTACAGTTTGAGAATGTGAAAGACTGACGATTGATGGTCAGGAATTCATACGTGAAATATTCATTACTACTGAACTGTAGCCAGAACAAAAAAACTGCTATGGTTTCAAAACCCCACTAGATAACATTCTCTTCTCTCAGCTCGTTACTCCGGGTCCATTGTAATTTTTTTAGATCCTTGCTGCATTTTCCTCCTAAGGCGAGGGGTTTTGAGGAGCATCAGTAGACTTTGTCAAACTTGATCATTTCAAACCGTCTTTAATGCCGTCCGTTGCCTGCTCAAGGACCAAAGCTACATGAATTTAACAACTGTGGCGAGACCAAAATACAGATTACCGATCTGAAGTTCTATGACGCAATGTTATAAGTATTCACTTCGATCGTTTCGGTCAAGGCATCGACTACGTTTAATTTTTAGAAATGACGTTGTCGCTGCTGAAAAAAAGCTTGAGCACAGACATACGTCACTTCAATATATTCGGAGCTAGCAACTAAATAGAATAACTATTCCTATTAAGCGCAAGATACGACATGTATATGACCGCACGTGTATTGTCACATGTAATTCAGTGAGAGCAGCTGCTCATTTATCCGCTCTGCTCGACTTCTGGCTCTCCTTGCACGCTGTCAAACACATCAATTGACGTAGTCTTAAACTTTCTCGATGGCACCTTCTTTTCGAACAGCAAGTCAATTTCCGCGTAGGTTCTTCCCTTCGTTTCAGGAATTCTGAAGAATGCGTAGACAAAACAGAAAAATGCGATGCCTCCATACCAAAACCCGACTTTAGCACCCCAATCCCAAGCACTCGGATTGATCATATAGTTATACAACGCCGACAAAGGAAACCCAGAAATATTATACACCATTCGAGCAAGGGCTGTGGTTTTGATTCTTTGTCGTAAAGTCGACATCTCGGGTACAATGACGTAGCACACGGGCCCAATCGTCATATCGTATACCACTTGAGAAACCATCACAAGAGACCCGATAGCCCAGCCGGCTGTGTCAAGTGGTAGCCCAATCGCAATAAACCCAACAACCATATCAATTACACATATCGATGCTATACCGATGAGGTACAGCGTTCGACGTCCAAAGAGATTCATTGTCCACCATGAAGAGAAAGTCCCCACAAGAGCAAGAGCCTCCGCTATCAGCGTCATATCAAAAGCAAAATCTGTACTCAAACCTGCCTGTTCGTAGAAATATGCCCCACTGAGTGCATTTAGGCATTGTATCAACCATATCATGCATGCAGTCTCAGTTCGACGAAGATTAGTACCACGAAAACACTCCCAGTAGCTGGCACCCTCGTACTGACGTTGTTCAAGATTTTGTGTATGCCTTATTAGTGCCAAGTAATTTTCAAGCTCTTGATCAGGTGTGTGCTTCGAATTTAGTCTCTTTAGTGAGTTGTAAGCATCCATTGTTCGTCCCTTGCGTACCAACCACCACGGAGATTCTGGTGCCAAATATGCCGCTATAAACAGCGGCAGTGGCCAGATCCACTGGAGAGCGAATGGTATTCGATACGACCATTCAGTTTCGTTTCCAAGGAATGCCCGCACAACACCGAGTCCAAGAAGTCCTCCGATCACCCAACAGATGTTCACATAGCTTGTCAAGTAGAATCGCAGTCCCATTGGGCAAATCTCCGAAGCATACGTGGTAGTAACGGTTTGGAAAACTCCCCACGGGATTCCCTGTAAGATTTCTGCAGCGACAAACGTTTGAATATTCTGAGCGAAAAACGGAATAAAGAGGAATGCAGCCATCAGGAACATAGATCCCATGATGAGCCTTCGATATCCCAGATAATCAGCTAAAAAACTTTCCAAAAAGAGCCCCAATATTTCTCCCACTGATGTACTGTTACCAATTGCTGTCTGCCATTTAGCTGGTATCTGATAAGTTCCATCTGACTGTGCTACACCGTAACGTTTCATGAACGGTGGGAACGCATAGAAGGATCCGATCAGTTGGCCATCATAGCCCTCCATGATAATGGCCGTGGAAAGGATCAGCGACCACGCAATTGCCTTGGGATATCTCTTAAGGCCCTCCTTCAACGTCAAGCTGTGTTCAGAATCTACTGCATCCCGTACCTTGCGCTCGAAGTCGAAGTCCAAGAAAGACTCGATTTGCTCAGTCTCTTTCTCGTTGTTTACCTCAAAAATATCTTCAACCATGATTAATGCCTTGATCAAACAGTTCACCCACCATTTATTCTGTTCTACCCCGCAATACTGTTTTGCGGGGTCAAAATTATAGATAGGTCGTGCCCCCAGCTTCACGGCGCTTCATCGAGTAGAACACCCGTTCATACTCTTTGCGCGAATATTCACACCAAACGGCCCGATTGAATGCGGGGGTTTGCTGGAGTCACCCATGGTTTCGAACTGCCTATCAGATACTCTACTGGCGAAGATTGACATCTTCTCCAGACGATCTTCATGCGGCACAATGGAGTGAACTCAAAATGGTGATGATCATCGTCAGCGTCGGCATCCTTAAGGGCAAAACTACAAAGAATAGAAGACAGAGTGCCTATCAGATATTGGACATGCGAAATCTGTATCATGTATGCTCACATTGTTCCGGACGCCGACGAGAGCATTTGCTCCGGCAAGAACTCATAAAACTTTGCAATAATAAGGACACCCAGGAGCACAGAGAAGTAGTGCTACAAAAACAGACCAATAGATGCTTGGAATGAAATTGCTTACCTGAAAAATACAGTCCAAATACTGGAATGGCCAGCAGAAACGTACGGTGGATGAAGTCATTGGCATGTAAACTCTCCACTTGAATTCTAATAGATCGTCATCATGCATCTTCCCCGCTAAGATGCAGACACCCCCACAGTAAATTTCTTTTGCTTTGCACGTTGCCCCGAAGACGATATGACGAGTCTTGACCTCGTTGACGTCTGATTGTAACCATACGGCAAAGATATGTTGTAGATCGGCCCGATATGTGACAGCATGGCGGAAGCCTGCTGAAAGATTCTAGTGATATTTAAGAGCAGATCTCCAAAGATTGCTTTTATTCATAAAGGGCGCTGTCGGAATTTTTTCATAGATTCAACCTCAAATGACTAGCTGGACTCGAAAATGGTGGAAGGAAGCCACTGTATATCAGGTTTATCCTGCCTCTTTCCAGGACTCCAACGGTGATGGAATTGGTGATATTCCTGGAATCTTGAGCAGATTGGACTACCTCAAGAACCTTGGCATTGATGTCCTATGGCTTTCTCCACATTATAAATCGCCGCAAGTCGATATGGGATATGACATTTCCGACTATAAAGATATCTACGAAAAATACGGGACTCTCCAAGAGTGTGAGACCTTGATCAAGGAGTGCCACAACCGTGATATTAGAATCATATTTGATCTGGTAATAAACCATACGTCAGACTTGCACGAGTGGTTCATTGAAAGCAGATCATCGAAAAACTCTCCCAAGAGAGATTGGTACATCTGGAGACCGGCGAAATATGACTCTGAGGGTAAAAGACACCCGCCAAACAATTGGATGAGTTTTTTTAATGGCAGTGCCTGGACATGGGATGAAAAGACGGAGGAGTATTATCTTCACCTTTTCACGCCCGAGCAACCTGACCTTAATTGGAGAAATCCAGTTGCTCGCAAGAATATCTACAAAGATTCCATGCTTTTCTGGTTAGAGCGTGGTGTTGATGGGTTCCGCATAGATGTGGTGGACCTCTACTCTAAGCCAGAGGATCTCCACGATGCACCAGTGACAAATCCTGATTCTGAGTGGCAAAATTGTGGTCCAGTAGTGATTGGTGGTGACATGCTGCATGATTATTTGCGAGAGATGAACGCACATGCTTTTGGAAAATATGATTGCATGACAGTAGGAGAAGGAGGTGGAAGTTCATTTGAGAAGGCGCTTGAGTACGTTGGCGCCAGCAGAAGAGAACTTAATATGGCTTTTCAAATGGGGACAACTGGAGTCGGCATTGACCACCAAAACATGAAGATCCTCGGATACAAACTTTCACAGTTCAAAGCATCGGTGGAGAAATGGCAGCATTTGATGGATGGAACTGATGGATGGACAACTGTCTTCATTGAAAATCACGACAGCCCTAGATCAGTGTCACGCTTCGGTAATGATGAAACACCAGAACTGCTCTTTATCTCTGGAAAACTGCTTGCCGTCATGCTGGCTACGTTATCTGGGACTCTCTTTCTGTATGAAGGACAGGAAATCGGTATGATCAATATCCCAAAGGACTGGTCGATAGAGGAATACAAGGATGTGGCTACAGTGAACAAAATTGCTGAAATAAGAGAAAAGACTGGTAATGACAAAAGTGCACTCGAACAGGCAGTTGCCTTTTATCAAGTGATTGCCAGAGATCACGCTCGCACACCTATGCAGTGGACAAACGGTGAAAATTCCGGGTTCACTTCCGGAGAACCATGGATGACGGTAAACCCGTCATATAGCTACGTCAATGTGCAGGATCAAGAACGAGATCCAAGCTCACTACTCGCCTTCTGGAAAAAATTGCTGGCTTTCAGGAAAGCACACTGTGACACTGCTGTATACGGCACATTTAGAGCCGTTGATGCGGACAACGAACAAGTATTTGTCTACACCAAGACTGGCAGTGCCGCTGCTATAGCTGTGGTTTTGAATTTCACTAAAGAAACGATAGTTTATGATGTCGTCTCCAAGTTGGACTCCGACATAGGAGGTCTAAATCTTCTTATCTCAAACTATCCGTCACATGTGGAGGGGAAGTTGAAGCCCTTTGAGGCTGCTATCTACGAAATAGTTGAGAAATAGAACCCTCTTTAGTTCCTATAAACTAGCTCACCAATCGAATATTGAACACGCCAGTCGATTATCGCTGAGTCGACAATCGCTGTGTTATACTGAACCATTATCTAAACTTAACCCTCGCTGGAGCCTATCAAAAAGTTGTTAAAATTCTGCTGAAATGAGATCGAATGTAGTGTACTGAATGGACGTCTGCACTATAAGTCTAGAGCTTCATTTAAAACTAATCCTATGCCAATAAAAATCAAGATGCGAAATAGAGGCAACCCAAAGAATTCACTAAACAGATGTCTAGTTGTGGTAACCTGTAGGAAATACTAAATTGAAATCGATACCCAGTGCCGTCAAAAGACTCTCCATGGTCAAATTCTCGTCGACCACGGCCGGCGTCTTTTCTACTTTTTTTCTGAGCTGTTCATACGATTGTTGCTGGTCCTCGCTTAATACAAGTTCGTCCAGCTCATGCTGAGGAATAACAATATTCGGAGTACCCTTGCCAGAGTCCCCAAGGCCGCTGTGATTGCTGTCGTCTTCGAGCGCTGTGGCCCTAAGGTCCCTAAATAACAGCTCTGCAGCACCTTGTGCTACTTTTCTCCATCTCACAGCCAGTTCCTCGGCTTGTGGCCCTAAGCCTTGTGAATTGCTTGCCTCGTCTTCTTCATTTGTACTTTTGAGCTGAAATATCCGCCAGTCAAGTCGCATTGTGTGCGATTGCGATGTTTCTTCAGCGTCCTCTCCATAGAGATCAGCCTGTAAAGATCTGGCGGGCGCCGTGGCTGTTCTAAACCTGTTCCAGCCGAGTTGAGGAGAAGATGATTCCGCCCCGAAGCTGTCATATTGCGAAACTGGAGATGAAACCGGTGGGGACAACACAGGGATGGGTCTGTCTTGAAGCGACGGAGTTCGAGTTCCTGGTCTGGAAGGGCTCGAGAAAGATCTATTCTTTGCTGGGGTGACTCTTGCCGAGTCCTGTGCAGTTATGCCGGAACTATTAGATTCTCTTCCTGGGTGCCGAGATGACTGTGGAACGAGCTTCCGTTTCTTCTGAATTTTTAGAGATCCGCCTAACGGCGGCAAGGTCGCCGAAACCGGTGATTTCATCGGGGATGACGATATGCTTAAGGTCGGTGGATTTGACAACTCCGAATGTGGAGACATACTATGGATCTGCTGTTCGTCGACATTAGGAGCTTCCGGTGAAGAGACCTGATGAATACCATAGGTGGTGTCATCGCTAGCTGAACTGTCTAGCTTTTCAAACTCGGACATCCTGAGCAAGTTAAGCCCTCTCGGGTCCATTTTTACCGCCGGTAATATACCAATCCACTTTGACTGGCTTCGTAATCGCTGTGAAGTATAAATTATAGAGGTAGACGATGGTGCGAATATGAAATGTAACTGGATAGACGCGTCCACTATGCACAATTTCCAAGCGGCAATAAAACCTGTAACTAATGGTCCCTCGAATCACAGACGTGAATCAACTCTTTGTGTGAAACGCACGAGACAGGAATATTGGAAAACCCCGCTAGATTCAAGTTAGGTTCGGAAAATCAGATTCGAACACTCGCGTGCACAAGCCTGTAATGAGTTTCTGCATGAGTGTGCGTCTGGCTCGAACAGGAAGCGCGGCTGAAATTTTCCTACATCAAAAAG
The DNA here is from genome assembly GCA_030563205.1 of Sugiyamaella marilandica. Classification (NCBI taxonomy): domain Eukaryota; kingdom Fungi; phylum Ascomycota; class Dipodascomycetes; order Dipodascales; family Trichomonascaceae; genus Sugiyamaella; species Sugiyamaella marilandica. The sequence continues at coordinate 151,064 of JAKUBH010000005.1, read as the reverse complement.
ACTGATGAAGGTTTAGATTTTTTTTGCAAGCCGGTCGCACACAATGGGAAAAGCATCAAAAGCAACCAAAAAGTTCCAAAAATCACACCTCAAGCGTACTGTTGATCAGCGGCGTGTGGAACACAAGTATAAGCAGAAAACGCTTCTTGACAAAAGAAAGAAGCATGCAGACAGTGTGGAGAACGATGACCGTGAGGAACCAGAGACACAGTTGACTCTCAAGGGAAACCGCAAGAGAGTGATCAAAACTGACAAAGTCATTGATGACGTAGACAAGTTCTTGGCTGAAGACAATCTTGTGCCAAAGGCAAAGAAAAATGAATCCAAGTCGCATCAAGAGGACTTGGCATCGTTGGCAGAAAAAGATCCAGAGTTTTTCAAGTATTTGCAAGAAAACGATCAAGGGTTATTGCACTTTACTGTAGGTGATGAGCAGGGCGATGAGAGCGATAGTGAAGGTGACTATACTTCTGACAAAAAATCAGCAGACAGAGAAGATGAGGATGACTTAGCAGGTGATGAAGCGTCTCATGAGGTTTCTGCTGAGGACGTTGATGCATGGCGGAAATCGCTGTCCGGCGAGAAATCTTTAAGAACCCTCAAAAAGGTCTTACAAGCATTCAACTCAGCAGTCAGGTCGAGCGAGGATAATGGCAATAGTTATAAGTACTCTGTCACTGATCCTGATGTCTTTAGTTCGCTGCTCACCTTGGCGTTAAAGGTAGTCCCTGGCGTGGTGCGCCATCATATTCCATTGACAAAAGGTGAGAACGGCTCCAAGTCTACTCCTATAGAGAACAAGAAGCTGAAAACCCTTTCGAGTTGTCTGCGATCTCATGTTTCGGCACTGACGATTCTTCTTTCCGGTAGTCACAGTCGGAGCACTATAGTTCTGATTCTGCAGTCTGTTAATGAGCTACTCCCTTACTTTTTGTCCTATCGGCTACTTGTTAAGGAACTGTTTAACGTGATTGTGATCCAAGTATGGGCCAAGGCAGACGATGATCAGATCAAGATAGCCGCCTTCTCATTCCTCAAAAATGCGGCAGAAACCTACCAAAGGTCACTGCTGGAGCTTATCATCAAGTTCACTTACTCTGGTATTGTCAAGTCAAGCCGTCGTGTTAGTGTTCACACGATGCCTTCGATCAATCTCATGAAGAATTCGACTGCCAGTTTGTATAATATCGACGGGAATATTGCATATCAGCAAGCATTTCAGTTCATTCGACAGTTGGCTGTGCATCTACGATCGAGCATAACCAACAAGACTGCTGAGTCTTACAAGGCTATTTACAACTGGCAGTATGCCCACTCGTTGGACTTTTGGTCCCGAGTATTGTCTTACCACTGCGTTCCGGGTCCGAAGCAGAGCCCTCTTCGTGAGCTTATCCATCCACTGGTGCAGGTCACGCTTGGGACAATTCGACTCATACCTGCGCAGCAGTATTTCCCGCTGCGGTTTTACTTGGTGCGAAGCTTGATCAGATTATCGCAGCACACAGGTGTATATATTCCGCTGCTTCCTCTGTTGACTGAAGTGCTGAGTTCCACTACGGTTACAAAGATTGGCAAAAAGGCACCAGGGACGCTGCGACCACTTGACTTTGAACATAATATGCGTGCCAGCAAGGCATATCTGGGTACTCGTGTATACCAAGATGGTGTTGTGGAGCAGCTGGTCGATCTGCTGGGAGAGTTCTTTGTGCTTCACTGCAAGAGCATTGCTTTTCCAGAGCTGACGATTCCTGCCATTATCACCCTGAGACGATTTACCAAGCGAAGCAAGAATGTCAAGATCAATAAGCAGCTACAGAAAGTCGTTGAAAAACTCGATCAGAATGCGAAGTTCATCGAGCAAAAGCGGTCTAATGTAGACTTTGGGCCTGCAAACAAAGAAAAGGTTGCTGCATTTTTGAAAGATCTCGACTGGCAGAAGACTCCACTCGGCGCCTATGTCGTTGTCCAGCGCGAGATACGCGAGGAGAGGGCCCGGTTGCTGCGTGAGAGTATGGAGGATGACGACCACAGCGATGACAATGAGTTTGGCGATGAATTCCGCGACGAGCCCAACGAGAGTGAGGACGAAGTCGAACACGAACAGCAAGAAGTCGAAGAAGAAGAAGAAGAAGAAGAAGAAGAAGAGGAAGAAGAAGAAGAAGAATAAGTAAATGGTGTAAAATACGTGCTGTACAGCTCAGCTATAATAGCAGTCTATAAATAATGCAATTTTAGAGGTCCAGCCATCGCTTGGCCTTCTGTGTAGAAACAGCTTCAATTGAGCTCGCAATCACAGCACTGGCCTTATAGTACACGGTAGGGGCAGGCTGGGTGGACGCATAGTTGGTGGCAGATCCAAACGTGTATGACCACCCCATTGTCACTGTCGACAGAATGGATGGCGATGCCATCGCCGAACTAAAGTATGTCACTGCAGAGGTCGGGTAGCGGGGGCTGGGCGTCAGAGGTGCTGTGACAGTGGTGCCTGGCTGGAGCTGCATGGGAGCATATCGAGTCAAGAACTTGGTACCAGTCTGCGACCCATAGGCGACCGCCGCCAGAGCCGAAACCTCAGACGGTGACAGTTGAACAGCAGCAAGCGGCTGAGCAGCTGGCACGCCAGCCACATCGCTCGTTCCACCTGTCATCTCCGTGCCAGACATTCCAGTCAGCTGGAATCGCGTCGAATAGTGCAGCGAGAAGGACGATGTCGTCTCATAGGCTACAACCTGCATAAAATAGTATCCATCAGACCCTACCGTAGCGGCCTTTGCAAGAGGAACCTTGTAGGTTCCAGTTGACGGAAATGCCACTGGTCCAGCCAGGATCACTGCATTACCGCCGACTGCACATGTGAAATCGGTATTTGAGCCGGTACAAAGAACAAACTCAATCTGCGTGTACGAAGACAGCGAGGGGCTGGTGCCGTCATCGGTCCACGTCACCGCGATGGAATCGGAAACAGCATCATAGCTTCCAGTTATCGCTGAGAGATCAATGTCTGCCAGCACGCATGACAGCCAAAAAAACAAGGTCGCGACTGCCGCAAGATACATGTTCAGAGATCAGTCAGCTCGTAATAGTTTATAGGTTAGATGGTTACCCTTCGGCGAGCGTCTTTCTCTCTCGTGGCCAAACGTCCCCGTCAGCCCTAGCACTATGTGATATTACCCCTTCGGCACAGTTGTTGTCAAGAAGCGAACTATTTGCGCGCAGTTCAGGGTTTTGCAGGCTGTTTTGCAGGCTGTGCTAGCCGTGCAGGCTAGCTATATTTAGGCGGCTCATCTGCTATGCAGGGCAGCTCCATTAACGCACCATCCGTCACCTTTCTTCCAGATATATCAACTTTCCTCCACATAGCGTAGCATTACAAAAAATACGATCACATTCTCGAAAGATACTTCAGATTACATCCCTTTCAGACTCACTTTTCCCTGATCTGGTTGTACGATTCATTTCAGTTAGAAGTACAATCGTTCAACTAATTTGCCGAACGCTTCCTTCATAATATTGAGCAAAACTTAGCCCTTGCACACCTAGAAATATATCTCAGAGCATTACAATGAAGAATAGAGCAATATTTATATTCTAGACTTCCAAAAAATATTAGAATATCAACTACTACCGCTCTTCGTAAAGGAGTCTAGCAGAGAGATCTAAGACAGCAAGGCACCTGATAGGGTTTGAGTCACTGCGTTCCAATTAATACACATATATATCATGAGATTCTGGGTGATCGTTAGGTTATCCTATTAATAAAAGAACCTTGCTTTCAAGTGATATGTCTTCATAGTTACTTTGTTACTTATTGTACCCTTTCGTTTCTTTTGTCAGCCACATACGAAGGAACCTAACCCGCTTGAAATTTCATGTTGAATCTTAGAGTCCTGACGTGAGAATGCTATATCTAAAATCACTGGTAAACGTCATAGACAACTCGGTGAGTAGTTCAAGACAGCATATTATTGTTATGCCATTTTCTAATACAAGGGTGCCATGATTGTCGAGTGCATCAAAGTCCTTCGGAAGGGACCTTTTACACCGGCGCGAATTGGTAAGTAGAGAAGTTGAAACACTAGCGCATGGACAAGCGGATTAACTCAGGTGACAAAATAGTGGTTGTTGTTAAAAAGGCGCGACCAATTCCACAGAATTTAGCTGGTCAAGCCGCTGCACAGCGGGTACGAAAGGGTGATATTCGTCATGCTGTGGTCGTGCGAACCCGACAGCCAACGACCCGACCCGATGGATCTACAATAAAATTCGACGATAACGCGTGTGTATTGATCCAGAAGACGGGTGATCCTGTTGGCACCCGTATCTCGAGCGTGGTCGCCCGCGAGCTGAAAGAGAAAGGATTTAACAAAATTGTTTCGCTTGCACCACGCACTGTGTAAATAGTAATTATTATTCATCCACCATGCACGTTTATTTCAGAATCTTGCTTGGTATAAAATTGCAGCATTGTATAAGCTTTACTTATTAATTGGACGTGCCTCTGATATTATCGATGTGCCACCGATTGATTCAGCCCGCCTGAGACATAAGCCATGGCATGGCGCAATATAAGCGTATATATATATATCGCTACCGTAGTTCTCAAGACCCAGGTAACGAAATGAGAATTCGCAAGCTACTAGCAGCCGCGATTGTGTTGCCGATTTTCCAGTGGACTATTGCTGATATCCTTAGAGCTGGTGGTGAGATCAGCCTAGAGTATCGCCAACTGCAAAATATCTACGCGAGAAACTTCCCTAGAAGGTCGATTCCGATATCAGTCGTAATTTCTGCACTTACGAGTGACACTGAATCGTTACGTAGTGGCGACGTTGATGTCCTGCAGAATATAGACAACACTCTGCAATCGTTTGTTGCTTCTGATGATGACTATGAAAATGACGAAATCCAGTCTCTCACCGGCTCAATTGAACAGGTTATAAATAGCATATCGGAACTAGAAGGTGCATCTGTCATTAATCTGAATGAAAATACAGCTGCTATTCTTTCTATTGCTCAAAATGCTCTTATAGTCGGCAGCGCAGCAGGAGATGGCGTCCTCAAGTTGTCAGCTGCCTCACTAATCGACAAAGTCAATCACAGTTCCGGTTTGGAGCCAATTCTTTCTCATCGATCCATGGATATGCAATCGTATTTATCGTTGATGGCAGACTGTGCTCTTTATTCCAAATATCTGGATACGATAAAATCAGCGTTGTCTACAGGTCACACCAACGGAGGCTCTTACTCTGATATGCTAGACATGACTTGTTCGACGATAACTTCTGCCACGCAGTATATCCAAACACTGAAGTCTCTCTACCTTTCAACCAGTCAGATCACAATCCTGACTGATCCGCTGATGTGGGCCCTTTCCGACTGCATGGGGGAATATGTTGCCCACTTTTCAACCGTCTTGAACAATTGCGGACCAAATGCTGAAGCTAGTCTTGTAACTATCAGCAATCACCTGTCCTCTATGTGTTCGGTTGCAAATGAGATCGGTATCGCTACTGAGGACTTCATGACAAATAGTTACCAATTCTGCGATTGCGTCAAAAGGGCCTATCCCTCGCAGACATCGCTTTCAAGCATTCCACACGTTACTGGACAGAAAACGACAACAGTCAACCAAAAGGCTGCTGGATCTGCCTTTGCCTCGGAATTCCAGAAGGTGTATTCCTCGGCATATGGAACTGCACCACCCGGACAAGTAGTAACAAATATTGCAAATAGTGGTCCGGCAGTGATAGCGTCCGCGGCAGCTCAAAGCTCGATTGCCCTCCCGTCCAGCGCACCGGGAATTGTAGGCCAATTGTTAAGTGGTGCTCAAAATGGAGCCCTTAATGGTGGTGTTTGGGGCATGTTTGGAAGCATTCATAATGCGGTGATGGTAAGTTCTATCGTATGACTATCTAACAGCTGGGTTCTCCATCGACAACGTCATCCGCCTTTTCCAGCCAGAGCTCGAGCAGTGGCGCGAAAGTAAGTGGTACCGGTTCATCTGCCATTTCCAGTCGAATAGTATCCTCAACTTCTTCAGCTTCTATGCGGGCTTCCACATCTTCATCAAATTTAGTTGCTGCTGCAGGACTTACACCATCGTCAGCTTCAACTTCAACTTCTTCGATATCTTCTCCAATTTTCTCATCGCCTTCCTTATTATCGATTTCGTCGTCAATTTCCTCGTCGATTTCCTCAGCGATCTCCTCATCAACTTATGCAGCTGCAGCGCTTTCAACGAGTTCGTCGGTTGCTTCAACTTCTGAAATTTCGTCAACTTCCTCATCAACTTCCTCATCAACTTCCTCGTCAACTTCCTCATCAACTTCCTCGTCAACTTCCTCATCAACTTCCTCGTCAACTTCCTCATCAACTTCCTTACTAACTTCTTCACTAACCTCCTCACCAGCACTCTCGTCAATGTCCTCAACGGCTTTCTCATCGACATTTTCATCGACATCTTGGTCATCGTCCTCGGCTTCATTTTCATCGAGCCTGTCGACTTCATTTTCATCACCAACAGGTATCTTGACTACGTCCCCTTCATCTTTCGCATCCTCTTTATTGACGAGCAAGCAAACGGCCTCACTCAGTGCTTCACTATCCACAGAAACAAAAGAGTATCCTCTCACTTATAATGGTATGTTAATCACCATTACTGTTACGGAATGCTATACAACACTTGTAGCTGCGCAGGCTACAGGACAAAATATAAAGAAGAATGTCGACGAGGATTTATTATTTGAATTTGAACAGCCCGAAGGCCCAAATCCGAAAAAGAGAGACCTAGAGTCAACTGGGGATTCTGAGTTAGACAGTAAGCTACAAAAGCTCGATAACTCAGACGTAAGTGAAGTAGGTGCCGCCGATAGTATTTCTGATCAGATCAGCGACATTGCTGAGAACATAGGAACTATTCTGACAAGAAACGGTGAGCCCACAGAAGCTGATATCAACCAGAAACTTTGTCCTTTTCTTCAAGTGTCTGCGGAGCTTGCCTCAGAGTACTACATGAATGTAGGCTCCCAACTAGATTCAAATGATGCTTCACGAACTTCTGGTGCGACATTCGGCCAAATCATCACCAGTTTAGCCGATGTAGCTCAAAATTTCGAGCTGAGCTGCAGTCAGACATCCCTACTCTTGAATGAGACGGCATCAAACTTAGTGGGTTCTGTTGAATCAAATGGTTCAGGCGATCAGCAGACTATGGAAAAGAGAATCGAACGAATCGCCAGCTTTAGCAGCAGTATCTTGGAAGCTGCCGCGGCTACCTCTATTATTACTCGAACCGAATACGAGCGCCCGAGCGGTCGAGTTGACACACTGGTATCCACAGTTATGGCAACGCTCATTTTTACAAGGTCCCAGGAGCAGCCACCTGCTCCAACTATCACGGTTATCCAGGTCGAAGATCCTCAGGAAGTGCAGACTTCGTACGTGTTGGACATAAGCAACCAATCCTTGCTGTCGAAGTATCTTACAAACTTCAATGGTGCCCCTAGTGCTTCTCGTTCTACGTCAGCTCCACTACAGACGTTTCAACCTAATACAATTGGTGGGTCGGTATCTATAACTGCGCTTTTCCCGTCTCCAACCACTTCAACCCCAATAAGCCAATTCCCAACTAGTTCTGCAGCAGAAACAGATCTATCTGATGTTCTCAGCGATGCTCCAACAATCATTGCAGTAACATTGCCGCCTATCGATGGTCCTACAACTACACGACAGTTTGTGCCGTCGGAAATCGCGAGTTTCGACCATAACTACAATTATGCCAGTGGCGAACGATTGGACAAGGCTTCGAATAACGACATTAACGATATCCTGGATTCTTCTGATGGCTTTGTGGTTCATGCCATAACCGAATCTAAAGATATTCATAACCCTGTGCTAAGCGGATATGATTTTGGGGATATCTCACTATACGGTACCAACGTTTGATCGACATTCATCTGGCTTGCAATTCGTGTCACTTCATTTACAGATATAAACTTGGAACACTTGAATCAAATATTTGATGTAGTTTTTTTAAACAGACCGCAATTTTTTTCACTCTAATTTATTTATTCTCCCCGGACAGGCTTACCCCTGAGGTACTGTTTAAAGCCAGGTACTCTAGTAAATAAATCTATTTCTAACAGTCATCTCCTTGCAATAGAGATATGTTACAAGATCAGTAGGCTAGTCTCGGACATAGCGAGGGTGTTGTTGTGCATTCCAATGAAAGTCTATGGTCGATATCTGATATTTCTGCATATATCCGATAATCACCCAATGACTTTATCTTCGACTCGATACAGCCAATGTACTGTTTCATGTCTACAAGTGTATCTTGCTGTGTGGTAGCAAGATTTCGCATGGTTCGGGTGCCAAAAGTTTTAATCTGAGATGTACTTTAACAAACGTACTCTCACCGAAGCCAATTCCCAATGCTCATTCTGCAGTGCGCAATCAGTTCAAAATACAGTTGTCATGTGTATCGGCGTTTGTGGCGCTTTTCTCAGTCGTTCATAAAAATTCTGTGTGTAGATCCCATATTCATTTTACTTTAAAGGCCAATCTAACTGTAAGTAAGTGATGGTCCTTTTTTTAATCAGTGTGAGCATCATTTCGTGTACATTATAGAATTTCAAAAGCAATTCAAGATATTCAACTGGGAATTGTCAAGATCTTTCTACATCATACATATTAGTGTGCAATGCTAAACTTTATAATCCCAAGATACGACCAAAATCGCTACAGAACCTATATAATACAAACAGAAAAGTCAGCATACTACTTCGACATGAGGGCACAAGCTTTAAACGCATGACGATCTAAAGCATCAGATCTTTCGAATGTCCACATTGACAATCGAAGAGACTTCAGTAAATAAAAATATGATCTCACGATCACATCGCATGATCTCATCATAATATCTCATCAATGGTTGTATCACTTCTTTTCGGCCTCAAAATATTTTGGATTCAATAATAAATAGATATCAGAGGGATCGAAATATATGACCACAAGATATACACACGTAGAACAGGACCATCGTTGTCTCTGCTCGACGCTGCTGGCTTTGGAAAAAGACACATTCCTTCTCGTGACATTTTGGACATTCTTTGTCAGAACGCGGCAGCGTTGGATCCGAACCAATATCTTGAGTCACCCCTGCCGTTTCACCAATAGTCGACATAAGCTCGTTGCGGTAGATCTTGGAGTTTTCTGCCACCTCCGTGTAGTCGCAGTTTCGGCATGAATATAAGAGCCTTGGCTGCAGCTGGTCCTCCTTGGGATACAACATGTTGTTGCACTCTAAGCAGAACCTGAAGGATGCCATTTTGTCTGTCGGGATTTGAAAACCTGAAACCTCGCTGTCGACTTAACGTAAAGTTGAGCACAACGCCCCATGACTCGCGGCGTGACAATTTTATACTGAAAAAACTCCCAGGCACTTGATTTCGCTGAAAATCACGAATGTCGATGATTCGAAGTTGTACAAGGACTTGTCTTGGAGGCCGTCAGGTCCTCACACGGGGTATCAATGCATGGGCTCTGACCGTTGTTCGACACAACGGGACGGTAGCTGCGCCAACTGGTGCTGCAGTGGACCCCAAGATTTCTGCAATAGTTGATCAGATTTCTCAACTAAATCTCCTGGAAACGTCGGCCCTCGTGTCTGAACTCAAAGCACGTCTCAACATTCCTGATATTTCCTTCCCCTCTGCGGGCGCTGCTCCTGCTGCTGCTCCGGTTGCTGCTGCTGAAGAGGAAGCTCCAGAACCCGTTGAGGAGAAGACCATTTTTAACATAAAGCTCGAGTCGTTCGATGCTAAGTCCAAGCCAAAGGTGATAAAAGAAGTTAAGAATTTACTTGGACTGAGCTTGGTTGAGTCAAAGAAATTTGTCGAGAGCGCTCCAAAAGTTCTGAAGGAAAATGTCAACAAGGAAGACGCTGAGAAGATTAAGGAAACCATTGAATCAGTTGGAGGCAAAATTGTTCTGGAATAACTGCTTGATCATCGCTGAATCAAGATGATATTTCATGTGATAGATGCTTCTAAGTTGTAAATACACTCTACATTTCGACCTATTGAATATGAGACTTTATCACCACCATTGATATACTTAAACTTACTAGGCTACGAACTAGTTCCGCTGAATTCTCGCTAAGTGCAACTGGATTGGCATGACTGTAATTTTCCAATGGCTGACTTTGATCTAGAGCTGCAAGTTCTGTAGTGCCCATGAGTGTTTTTTCAGAAATGTTTGTCAGCCAAATGACATTAATATTAGTACTTGTTATATTCTCTTCACAACCGTCGACACTAAATACTTGACACCTTGGTGGAAGTGGTCCACAATATCGCTACAAATGACGACCATAATATTTGCGAAGTCAATATTTTCTTTCTTGGTTTTAGCGGTCCCTTGAGTATTCATATCGTGAAAGGTCCATTGAGAAGTGGGATGGAGTATCGAGAGCAGTGTTTCGACGAGCCAATGCCGACCGTGCCCGGAGTGCCGGACTACTCCTCACTTCATTTTGGTCCCTGAGCAGCTGTGTCCTGTCAAGTATAAATGACTGTGACATGACAGAAGAAGGACGACTATATCCTGATCCATTGGCCAGAGGAGATGATCTATAACCATTAGAAAACGACCTTGTCGTGCTCGAAAGTGGTTTCTGTATAGAATTAGAGTGCTTCAACGCGTATGGCGTTGCAAGTATTGTCGGAGGTGAAGTGTCCACTCCACTAAGAGACATCTTGTCGCTGTATGATAATAAATAATCCGAAAGTGAAAGATAAGCTTGATCAATAGCTTCAGCAGCTGCCCGCGGAAGGTGGTGCTGCTCGTTGTTCCAATTGCGAGCCGTATTCAGTGCTACCATCGTATCGGTCACTACTTTGTCCAGCAGAGGAAATAGTTCGTCGTTCGCGCACAGGTTTCTCGTCCGTTCTAGTATTGAGAGTAGATGCTTCTCAGCAGGACCTCGGCGATGCGCTAAAGAGTGGTTCCCATCACTATGCCTCTCCTGCAGCAACGAACTTCGCATAGACTGTGGAGTCAACGTCAGCGACGCTGAACGATCGCGTGCTCTCGGTGGAGACGAATTTAGCATGGCGGAAATTGGTTCCTCGTGATCCCAGTCAATAGGCTTTTTTGTGCTATATCGCTGGGGCGATGGCGAAGGCGAAGGAGGAACCATTTGTAAGCTACTTCTCTTGTCCCTGACTTTCGTATTGAGCAAAGAAGTGAATTCCAATTCGCCGGATACATGGTCTGGTCCGCGAGTAAATCTTTCTGGCCGCTGCTCTGTGCTATCGTCTGTTGATTGATCACGACTGGCATCAGTCCGTAGCGCATTCGTTTGAGTCAAGGATGAATGTGTAGGCAGGCGAGGGGTTTCAAACCCATCTAGAGCATCCAGCTCATTCTGGAGCTCGACGCCGAACTGTTCCAAATCGATACTATCAGCCTCGAGTTTAAGCTGATCTATCCGCTGGCGAACCGCGTCGATTTCGTCTGTCACACAAGATCCTGTCGCAGAGCTGTTTTCTTCACGACTCGATTGACGGCTAACCTCTCTGGCCGAGCTGCGGTCGCCGCTGCTCAATGAAGAGTCAGGCAAGTCATTGAGAGCAGTACTAGTTAGCAAATGAGTCTGAGAAGAACTTTCATTAAAGCCGATATATCCTGCCCCGTTCGTGGCATTCGCTGTCAATGACTGCTTTCCAGTATTATACATAATGGCATTCGAGGAACCATCGTTTGCGAGTCCGGGCTCGATATCAATGCCTATCCTATCATGATATTCGAAGTCGTCGTCATCGTCATCGTCGTTAACTGATGATTCTCCATCGGCATGCAGGAAAGACGACCTGCTGAGTATCCGAGGTGCTTCTCGGAGAGATGCAACGCGTGGCTGTCGTCTCAAAGTTCTATGGAAATTTGTTGGCGACGACTCACTGCGATAGATATCCAGTATATTCCCAACGTCGTCATCATCAATCGGCGCCATGGCGCGTTGTGCTTATTTATTGCCGAATTATGTCGCGTGTACTGCTGTGTGTCTACCTCTTTTGCCGCCTGGATAGAAGTATAGTCCTGTCTCAATAAGAGACAAACCTGTGTCTGGGAAACTCCTGAGACACTGCGTCAAAATGCAAGGTACTAATTAACGAGAGGAGCTAAGCCGTGTGCGACCACGACGAGATGGCCTACAAAAATATTATATATGCCCAGTTTGAACGATTGTGTGCAAATGGAGCGAAATCCAGAATGGACAATAAAAGTATCTTGCAATTGATCGATTGGGACCGTTGAGCTCTATATCTATCTTAATTTGGGAGGGGGTACGAAAACTCGGATCTTGCATATATCGGGAGGCAGGTTGTGGTGTACGAAACGGTATAGCGCCAGAGATTTGGTAACTTTATTGTGCACACCAGCTGAATAGATTACTGACGCTGATATCACAGTATATGAGCAGAACAATAAAATTGAGCATATCACATGGCTAGTGGAACTTGCGTAGTTGAACTAGACGTCAAAAATATGTAATATCAGCCGATACCCAAAGCAGTTCTCAGAGATGCGCCGATTTACAGAGGTGGATCTTCACGCAGCATGCTCACATCAGCGAGATACGGGCGGTATCTGTACGAATTGGGGATGTTCCGGGCGTTGATATTCTTCGGCCTGATACTTGGACAAATTGCCGTATACGAACGCCTCGGAATTTGACTGGCCGGGTATTTTGCATCAGCTATGTTTTTTGACTGCTTTGCGTTTTTTGAAGTCTATGATCTATAACTGGGATTTGTTTTCTGTGCAGATGGCTATTTAACTTCTGATTCTGAAACAAGCGTGTGCTCTAGCAAGCTTATATGTGGACTGGATAGTTACAGATATAAGCTATGTCTCAGAAGCTGTGAAACAGACTACTTTTGCTTCTTCCCTACTAGCGATTTGAGTTTATCTCACAGTGTTGGGCTCGGTTTAGTGATCCGAGGTGTTTTCTTTAGGAATCACGGAAGCGGCAGGCGTCTTGATGGCACTGATCATAGCATTAAGATTTGCAAAGTGCTGTTCAACTTTAACAGCCCAATCAGGTCGGTTGATCCACGAGCTTGTGAAGGTCTGACCATTGTTGGATGTGGCAAAATTATCCGAGTTGTCCGTGTCGGCAATCAGTTCAGAACCCTGTGAAGTCAAGCTGACTCTGCTCGAAGACAACCTGTGGTGGCCGAATGGCCATTTCTCTGCGGCCCGTATAAACACCCTGGCAGCAGTACGGTCGCATTTATCTTTGAACTGGCGAAACCCTCCCTGTATTTTTGTGGAAACTGTTGAACTAGTCCAAGAGGCCAAGCCGCTGCTGTGATACCCGCTGGTAGTTGGATTCGAAGTTGCCACGTCGTGTACTTCGACAGAGCCGTCTTCGTCACTGTGAGGACTCGTATCTGTTTGCGGGTCCTGTAGCCCCGGCGGCGGCCATTGTACTGAAGGTATATTTTCTAGAGTCTGACTGCTGTAGCAACGGGTAGCTGCCACAATAGAGCCCTCAATCGGCTGACGTGCCTGCGAAAATGGCCTGATACGTCGTACATGAATATTTCTTTGTATTTTGCATTCAAATTCTGAATTCATCTCCAGAGGTGTGATTGATCTTTCTAGGTCGCTGGACCCGTCGACGAACGAGTACTCTGACGACATAGCCGATAAATGATAAACAAGATTTCTGTGTATACGCAGAACCAAAATGGGACAACAGGAACCCCCTTCCTATGACTTCGTTGTAATTAATATCGGCATAATCTGATTGCAGAGACGGACTCACCGACTCTATTCGGCCGTCATCACCGGTAAATCACTTATTACCCCTGACACGGCTGAATCATCGAAGTATTGAGTGTGGTTAGGGTATTCAAGTCCTGGTTCGAGGCGCACTGTAGACGACGGTTGAAAATTTCACATTTCACACAGGCGATATGCACAGCATCAAAAGGCAGGTTATGCGATTAAACAGCATAGCGGCGGGTCCTGGAGCTCTGATAATTCCGAAGCGTGTTGTCGGAGTCCGTTTACAGTTACCTGCAGTCACTCCTAAGCTGGACAGAGGAGCAAAGCAATTCTGGCGTCAGAATCTGCCTCAGGTCCAGTTTCATAACCCGGCGCTGCCGATTTCTGTCGTCAAGCTCGAGGAGACAGAGCAACAGAAGTCCAATCTAATGGTGTCATTTGACGATGGCAGTACTGCGACATTTGATGCTGTGGAGCGGTCCGAAGCGGAAATTCTCAACTGGTTTATTTCTGCGACTGGAGCCACGCCAGTTCCAGAGGGCGACATCCCGATTCTCAAGGTCAATGATGAAACTTCGGAATACCTTTCTGCACGAAAATAGCTCCTCGTGCATTTTTAATTGGCAGTCCATAGTAGTAGATTGTGTCGATCAATTGGCTGTGGAAGTGATTTATTGGCTGCAATGACAGGAATGATGGGAATGACAGGAATGATACGTTAGAGGTAAAACTCCCTCTCGGCCAGGCTTTTTCTGCCAGATGTTTGGTGATGGCCCATACAAGCTTTTTCGTCTGAAAAGGGAGGGAGTATTTCTTGTAAATATTTGGCATAATTAAATAGTACAACTTAGGCTAAGTTACTGTTCGATGTAGCGCCTTCCAAACGGTGTGAAACAGCATATCATGAGCCTTCTTTATCTGAAACGGCGTATTATTCACTACAATCTAACGTTGGAAGCTATTATAGTTCTATTCCAGCCTTCGGTATTAAATACTACTACCACTTAAACCCCACTGCTATGAATGCCACTGCACCACCGGATTACCACCAGGTTTCTCCGTTATCGTAGAAAGCTTGCCTAATTGGGCCAGAAGACCCCTACTGAGATGTGGGGAACCGCGTCCGCCAAAAGTCACAGGAACATTGGCATGCCACCAGTATAAATAGCTCGAATCCTCCCCACAATTCCTCTCCGATTACGCATTACTCTCGATGACTGTTTTGCTTAACCATGCATCTGTCAAATTGGATGCTCCCGAGCTTTTGCAGGCAGGGGCATTCATCAACAATGAGATAGTCAAGCCGTCAGGAGAACAGTTCGACGTCATTGATCCCGCAACTGGAAAGTCTTGGCTAACGCTGCCTAGCAGTACTGTTGATGATACAGAGCGTGCTATTCAGGTGGCAGAGAAAGCATTCCAGAGCTACCGCAAGGTGCCAGCACGCAATCGGGCCCGACTGTTGCTGGAGTGGGATAGACTCATTCGCGAAAACAAGTCCGATATCGCTAAACTCATCAGCCTGGAAACAGGCAAACCATTCAATGAGGCCGTAGGTGAGGTCGACTACGCGCTGACATTCTCTTGGTGGATGGCAGGCGAGGCTGAGCGAACGCACGGATCCACCACGGAGGGTGCGCTGCCCAACAATAGATTCCTGGTGGTCAAGCAGCCGGTGGGTGTTGTCGGGTGTCTGACGGCATGGAACTTCCCAATTGCACTTCTGGTGCGCAAGGTTGCTACTGCTCTGGCTGTTGGTTGTACAGTAGTGGCCAAGCCATCGCCAGAAACGCCAGTGTCGGCCTTGGCTGTTGCGTTGTTGGCTAAGAAGGCAGGGTTTCCCCCTGGCGTGTTCAATGTGCTTCCCTGCGATCTCAAGAACACTCCTGCTATCGGCAAACTCATTTGTGAGCATCCAGTTGTACAGAAAGTGTCCTTTACAGGAAGCACCGCGGTCGGCAAGCTGTTAGCTAGCCAGTGCTCGTCGTCACTCAAGAAGCTGACTCTCGAATTGGGAGGCAACGGAGCCTTTGTTATTTTTGAAGACGCTGACCTCCCTCTGGCTATCAATTCGCTGATGCAGTGTAAATTCAGGAGCTCTGGCCAGACCTGCGTGTGTGCACAGCGAGTGTTTGTGCACGAATCAATCTACGAAAAGGTCACTGAGCTTTTGGCGGCACGAATTAAGAGCGATCTGGTGGTAGGCGCTGGTAACGACCCCAAAGCGAACCTGGGCCCGTTGACCACTTCGCGGTCTGTTGCAAAAGTGCAATCTCATGTCAGCGATGCTATTGCAAAGGGTGCGAAGCTCGTAGTCGGTGGTGGTATACCTCACCACACTGATCCTAATGGGTACTTTTTCGAACCTACGCTACTTATCAACTGCAACGAGGAAATGGACATCAACGCGCAAGAGACTTTCGGCCCGGTGCTGGCACTGTATAGCTTTTCGACAGAAGAGGAAGTGCTGCAGCGCGCCAACGCGACTACAATGGGCCTGACGTCGTACTTTTTCACTGAGAACGCCAACAGAGTCTGGCGAATGTTTGAAGGGCTGGAGTGTGGTAACATTGGTATCAATACTGGGATGACCACCAGCGCAGAAGCACCCTTTGGTGGTTGGCATGATAGCGGATACGGAAAGGAGGCAGGACTTGGCTACGCGGTAAATGAGTATCTCAAAGTCAAAACTGCTACTTGGAGAGTCGAGTTGGATCCGACACACATTCCAAGCTCAGCGGCGGTTCATACATAGTTATCACTAATTTATATAATGCCAATGCATCTAGATTGTAGTACTGTCTTTCATTGCTAGTTTCTTTGCTACAATAAAAAGAACTATGCTACAGCCATGAGATAGGTAAATAGATCTGAGACCGCAAAGAATTCGTAGAGATGCTAATAAATAATGACCTAATATTCACGTAGCGGCCGTCTCATATGCTCTTCTGTCCCAGTTGGTGGCCCTTTACGATGAGAACGAGTTTCAATAGAATCGCGTGAACGTGACCTGTTAGAGCGTATCACAGGGGAGGGACTCCTAGACGGGGTTTGAGAGATGCTACCGGAACGTCTCTGACGTCCACTCCGGTAAGGACTCCGTGAATACCGCTCCCTGTGACCTCTGCTTTCTACAGGCGGGCTTCTGGATGGGTTTCTTGATTCCCGAGAAGGGCTATAATCTCGCCGTCGGTGGACATCAGTGTGCATTCGCATCCGCCGACTGAAGGGACTTATAGAGCGACTGATAGCTCGGTGTGGTGAATGATGACGACCTTCTGGACTGGGCGAACGACGACGTCTGTATGGACTGGGCGAACGACGACGTCTGTCTGGACTGGGCGAACGACGACGTCTGTCTGGACTGGGCGAACGACGACGTCTGTCTGGACTGGGCGAACGACGACGTCTGTCTGGACTGGGCGAACGACGACGTCTGTCTGGACTGGGCGAACGACGACGTCTGTCTGGACTGGGCGAACGACGACGTCCTCCACTAGAACCAGAGTCACGCCATCTATGGCTGCCGTATGGTTTCCTATAGACTCCATCCATAGCTCTCTTCATGTTGTCATTGAGTTGTGCTTTTGCAGTGGCCAGTTCATGAACTTGGTGACTCTTCAGGGTCCGGTTGTCCACATCGTCGTGACGAGCAAGCAGTTTTCTGCGCAGCTCGTCCACCTGAGAGTCAATATCTTCTTCTTTCTCACCCTCCTCTTCCAACTGCTCCCTCAGTTCCATGCACTTAACCTCTACTGCTCTCTTTCTATCGTGATCAAGAATAGCCTGGTCCACATGGCGATCTGAGATGCTGGTAAACACCTTGGAGCCTTCTCGTTCAAGCCGCTGACGACGAGCATACTGACCCTCCCATACTGCGCGATGCGCAACGTTGCGCTGAACATAGCCATTTGTACCTGTTCCTCTGGCGGTGCTGAGCCCAATACCGTTGTACGACATGTTGTCTAGAAGAGTTCAAATATGATAATTCTAATATCCAACAAGCTGTTCAGCCGTGTTAGTGCCGAATTAGGCAATAGAGTTCAGGAGGCCGTAACCAGAGAAGTGGCTGGAGAAGCAGTAGCAACAACCATCTAGCACTACAAGACGAGTGCTGTTTTTGCTGACCATTCAGTTCACGTTCTTACTGTCTTCAGAGTCGTGCGAAATGGTTTTTTATTGTTCGCGGTGCTATTGGCCATGTCGACGGAATTGCAGTCCGGTTTATCAGCGTAAGAGCCATATTAGTTCTGTCATGTTAGTCTGGTCAGGCTACCAGAGCAGCAACACAGGCTTTTCCATTTGACTTATGCTAGTCTCTTTCGTGCTGGTGACATATCGGAAGAACTCGGAGAACCTCACGGCACCCCGCACTGATGAACACAGCTGATGCTTGTAGACTCCGATCGCATCCGGAAAAACTCCAATTAATCCGATGCACGTCTCAACGCTCCACGAGGGTCCGACTCTGTCAGGCCATTTCTCATACGGGTACCGCTGCTCGCTAAAGAACTGCTCGCGTGGAATACAGCATAGTGACTGGAAGTTATTTCTCAGACAATTGCCAGGAGCTGGATGATTTGTTGTTTCAGAAAGTTGAGTGAGTTCGTGGCGTGGACCCCACTCAAAAACTGGCGGCCCTTTCTGGTCCATGCAGGCGCGATCCAAAGGAACAATCTGCGATTTTGTACATCAACTACAGCCGCAATTGATTAGCCACGACCCCGCAAAACCACTGAGGGAGCGTGCCACTAGGCCTTACCAGCAGATCAGGTCAGGGGGGACAAAACGCAAAAGTCGGTCCACAATTAGAGTTTGCAGTGGAGTGGTGCTTTTTTTTCATGAAGTCATCATGCTGTGGCTGCATGCAACCCTACGCATTTGCAGGCACAACAATTTTGACCGCACTCGGAGGGCCCCCTCCGGATTGATTGCGGCGGATACCGCTGTACAGAACTTGCCATTGTGACTTGTAGTGCTCCAGACGACATCATCCATTGAGTAGTTGATATCCAAAATGTCTTCGCTCAGTGAATGCGTCAACCAGATTGCCGCCGAGTTCGCGGTGTCGGACGACTGTCTGAACCGGTGCGTGCAACATTTCATCGACCAGACGGTGACCGGACTGTCAGAGTCCGCAGCTACCAACAACAGGGGCATGCCCATGATCCCTACGTTCGTGACATCGGTGCCAGATGGGTCAGAGAAGGGCACCTTCCTGGCGGTGGACCTCGGGGGCACCAACTTCCGGGTGTGCTCGCTCGAGCTTCACGGCGACTCGACCTATAGCATGGTTCAGGAGAAGGAGCCCATCCCGCCAGCGCTCATGAAGGGCTCGGCCAAGGACTTTTTCGGCCACCTGGCGGACCGCATCGAGAAGTTTCTCAAGACTCACCACGGTGACCGTTGCCAGACAGAGGCCCAGAATCCTGACACCCTCAAGATGGGGTTCACATTCTCGTTCCCCGTGGACCAGACTGCGCTCAACAAGGGAAAGCTGATCCGGTGGACCAAGGGCTTCGACATCAAGGATGCAGTGGGCGTCGATGTATGCGAGGCGCTACAGAGCGAGATTGACGCCCGTAAACTGCCTGTGCACGTCTCTGCCCTTGTCAACGACACTGTCGGCACGCTCATGTCGCGGGCTTACTCCAAGCCGTCGGACGGCCAGACGCTCATTGGATGCATTTTCGGCACCGGCACCAACGGTGCCTACAGTGAGCGCATCAAGAGCATCCCCAAATTCGACGCTTCGGCGCACCCCGAGATCACTGATAAGATCATGGTCATTAACACCGAGTGGGGGTCGTTCGACAACGAGCTGGTGCACATTCCCAATAATCGGTTCGACAAGGCGCTCAACCTCAACACGCCCAACCAGGGTTTTCACATGTTCGAGAAGCGCATCAGCGGTATGTTCTTGGGTGAGCTGCTGAGGCTGGTGCTCGTAGAGCTGCGCGACAAGGGCCTGCTCTTCGGGAAGCAGGCTGGCAATGGTAGCATCGACATTGCGTGGTCAGCAGACTCGTCGGTGCCTTCTGTGATCGACAGCGACGACTCTGAGGGGCTTGTCACTGCCGAAAAGACCATACTCGACTCCTTCGGATTCAACACCACGCTCGAGGAGCGTCAGGCCATCAAGGTGGTTGCCAACGCTATTGGCACCCGATCTGCCTACCTGTCTGCCATTCCGGTAGCGGGTCTGGTGGTACACACAAAAGCCCTAGAGAAGTTTGACAAGATTGATGTAGGCGCTGATGGATCAGTGGTTGAGTTCTACCCACGATTCCAGGAGAACATCCACGCAGCGCTTCGCAAGACGGTTATTGGCGCTGACGAGAGCCGGATCTCGATAGGCATTGCCAAGGATGGCAGCGGGGTCGGTGCTGCGCTGTGTGCGTTGGTGGCCAACTGAGGATGTATATAAGTAAATATCTTGTCTGCAGATGCAGTATCTTGAATTTTGAAGTGTGAATCGCTATAGAAAGTTGCGAACGGACATTTATTCGATTAGTATCTAATTCGAATGAAGGCCTTGAACTAATTTACACCAGTTTTACCTTGTTCGGATCTCCTGGCTATATTATTTTCCAGAGTTTTACGCTGTTCATAGTTAACTCTAAGTGTGGTCTGGAGCTAAACATGTCCAGAAAAATACTTCTGTCATATAGATTCCATAGTGTCTTATATTTGTCTGTTTTGGCGCCGCCGTAATACACGTCCGCATCCAACTGCGCATCAGTTGCCTCAGTGCGACGGAGTCGCCAAAGCAGGTCACTTGATTCTTGTCTCTTCCGTTCGGCATGGTCTTGGCTGTCAAAGCAGAAGAAACCCATGGTAGATACTTAATATAGAAAAGAAATCAAGACGCAAAAAGCGATGACGCGTTCGCTGGCAATCCATTGTTGACGATAAGTATATTATACGAAATTCGCAGGTCTGCAGTGGACTGATATCAGTCCTCAGCTCCATGAATTTTTTTAAATTTCTATTAAATATGTAGCACACACACTTAGTAACCTCGTATAGTCCACTAGAACGATCCAAAAGACACGCATACTTATACGTATGTTCGACAAGACTACTCTCGTGCTGCTTGTATCATATCTCATTAATATACAGACGCAATAAATATTTGTGTATATATCATAGTTTACAGCGGGGAAGATTGTTTATATCTGACCCTTTTTCTTGAACTCAACTGTCCACTTCCATGTCTCCCGAATGAGACTCATCACCGTTACCATCACCATCGCCATCGTCTTCATCTTCTTCGTCGTGCGACTGTTCCTCTTCTTTGTCGAGCTTCTGCCGGTATCCAGGCGTTTCTTCCAAAGACATTGCCCTCTGCCGCTCCATTTGATCAGACGCGAAATCAATGACTCCAGTCCCTTCAATCTGTGACCCGCTAATGACGTTGGCCCCGCTGCTACTACTACCAGCTGGTAGCGCTGTTGCTGGTGCAGGTCTACTGCTCTCCCACATCTCTTCAACTTCTCTTGGGATAACCCTGCTGTTGTTCTCAGACCTCCAACTCTGTCGTCGGTTCTGAAACCAGATCTGCACTGTGCGGGGCGTCATACCCAGCTCCATAGCGAGCCGTAACCTCAATTCCGAAGAAGGGAAAAACGTCCGCCGAAATACTTCGTTGAGCTTATTCACCTGCTGCGGTGTAGCACGCCTGCGCTTTGGTTTTACCATCCGCCTTGCCTGGTCGCCGCGAGAGCTGACGTTGGGCGGTCGCGGCTGGATGGGTGGATGGCCCGTCATGGTGTGCAGATGGGGTGATTCGTCCGAATGGATACGGGACCTGAACGTCCGACTCGAACCAGGAGCACCCGAGCTGAACTCCAGCGACGAGAGAGACCGGGTCCGACCAGGACTGTCACGGTGAAATGAAGCCTCGCCATGCTGCATTGGTCCATGACCAACCTGCTGCTGCTGTTGTTGTTGCTGATGTTGCAGTGGAACACCAGGAATAGGAACAGCACCAGTAAATACAGCGCCTGGCTGAATATGCTGCCCAGGTGGTATGTTCATAATCATTACAGGAGGCCCTGAGGGTTGTTGTCCTGGCGGACCCGGTTGCATCGCGGGGGAAGGTCCAGATGGATATGGCACTTGCTGCATTTGGGGAGGAGGAACATAAACAACGGGGGTGCCTGGATATGGAGGTGATGGAGCTCCATGGTACACGTAGTAGCCCGTTGGAGAATGAGGTCCTGCCACCTGTGGTGGAGCCATCTGACCAGGCGGAGGACCATACCGGTAGCCATGTTCCACATAGCCATACTGGGGCATCAGAGGTCTAGCTGGGGGAGGAGGCGGGCCTGCTATGGGCATTGACGGATGTTGGGGGTGCTGGTAGTAAACATATGACGGAGCTATTAGAGGCGGAGGTGGCTGCTGATGGACAGGAGGGGGGCCTGGCTGGGGGGGCATTTGCTGTCCGGGATGTGGCCCTGACTGTCCAAGCTGGACCGAACCAACTGCCCGTGGAGGCCCCATGGCATTGGCCTGCTGCTCCGAGGGATACTCCGGCTGGAAATGCTGTGCATAGCGCTGTTCCGGGCGCTGCTCCCGGTACTGAGCAGACTGTTGATGCTGTTGGAATTGCTGCTGGTACTGCTGCCGCTGATCATATTGAGGCTTGTCTTGGGGTCTCAGCGGTGCAGGTTGTACAGCGACAGAGTGGTCTTTAGGGCCAATATACTGGGGTGCTGACTGCCTGCGAGGCGTCTGAGTCGGAGAATGCTGGGCACTTTGGGGCACCGACTGAGGCGTTGGATGGACTGCCAGAGCACTGACAGGCTGAGGGGTCTCCACCGGCACCTTTGACTCGACAACTTCTGCTGGGATGGACCGAGGCGACAGCTTTGCCTGAGCCTCCGAGGAGGCTTGCGTTGGAGCAGATACAGCTGGTGCAGGTCCAATAGATACCGGTGGAACTGTGCCTGAGCTTCCCAGGCCTGCTGAAACAGCTTGACCTGCTTTTGAAGAACTAGCAGAAGCACTTCCAGTAGCTCTTGAGTCACTTGTAGACCCATGTTGAATACTTGAAGAGTACCGCCTCCCCTTTTCAGAGTCGCTGACAGACGTTACTGGGTGTATATCTGCTGGAGGTCCCAGATTCGAAGGCACTGGCACACCGCGATGAACTGAGCTCACGTTGGGATTCTGCTCAATGCTGACCGACTCTAGCAGTGATTTCAGAGACGGCAATACTGGCTGTAGACGGGGCCTGGTGTCGGCGGATGTCGGACTTTGAGGGGATGAGTCTGTCAGCGTGCGCGTGCCAGAAGATATGGGTGGCACAGCGCTGCTGTCGCCAGAACTGGCACCACCGGACGGATTCCTACTATGCGATGCAGACCTATTAGAAGGAGGAGGCGTCGGCGGAGTAATTGGAAGAGGCGCTGGAAACGAGTGGCCTGACTGATTATGCACCGAGTGACGCAAATGGTACAGCTCGTAGACCTGCTGTCTGTCGAGACGAGGCCCCTGAGGGGTGTAATGGGGGGCGATGGTCGGATTGGGCCCCAGCACCGAGGTCGTAGATGCCAGCGACGAAGCAGAAGCTGCTGTGGCTACACCAACACTGGCAACCGGCGTTGCAGCACCGCCAGAAGCGCCCACGGCAGAACCGCCGGCGCTCAGAGGTGGTAGGGCGACGCCAGCAGTGCCCATTGAGGGAGCAGGAGACCTAGACGAGTTAGAATCCCGGGATGACGACCTCGGAGGAGGTGCATCCATCAATCAGGGCACTCACGAGCTACCGCACAACGGAACGGATGCGATTGCAGAGGCTGTAGATAGGAATGTCAAAACACAAAGTGCACGCACACGCCCGCCAGTTAATTAGAAGCTAACAGTGGCATCCGATAGGCAACAGGCGGTAGAGTAGCTGGTGATCACAGCAAGATCGCACGGCAGTTTGGTCTCATAAAGCCAGTCCGACTGGGAGTACTATGTACTTAATTTAATCCTCTGTAGATACCAGGGAAGCGCCAATTGTACCAATTGAGCACGAGCACGCAGAGGGGCCTACCGGGAAGAAACAAGCACCAAACCAGTGAGAATCAACCCGTCAAGACTGCCTGGGACACGGATCAATGCAGGCACAGTCACAGGCACAGGTACCTCAGCACAATCAAGCACAATTAAGCTTTTCGGCAGGAACGACAGCAGATAGCAACACCAAGCGAAGTATACAGTGCGACAGTGTCTCGAGATGCTCAATAGAATTTAACTCTTTGACAGACGGGGAAATATTCGCTGTTCTTTTTAAGCGCTAAGATCGAATTGCTGTATCTCACACTGGTGAAAGTTGCACACACCACGGTAGTTGCGCTTTGCAGAGCTGCTGACCCGAGCAGCCAATGATACTTTTTGCACAGGGAAAAAAAGAGGAATTGCCGAAAGTTTGAAAAACGTTCAAATGGGCCAAATCACGCTGTGCCGGTCGGACTTTCCAAGCTGAGGTGGCGGCCTGGCAATGTGTTAACTGGCAAAGAGCGGACGACTGACAGATGCGGTCTTTTAGAGGGAGGAACAGCAGTAGCTGGGAGTACCAAAGTAGGTCAGAGTACACAGGGAGACCAGCAAGACATTAAACATAAAACAAAACAAAAATACAAACGGCCGTTTGCAAACTGCTGGCCATGGCGGGCATGGATTTATTATATAGATACATCAGTCCCCAGAGGCAACTGTGGAAGGAGGAGCGATCGGCCAAGCCAGTGCCTATTGGGATAAGCGCGCGCTAACCCCAACCGTGAGAGGTGCATTTTCATCACCAGAAAAACAACCGTCAAGTTTCAAAAAGCAAACATGTCATTTCTTTTTCGTGCACAACGACTCCTCCGAGAACCACCTGGCAGTGGTGAAGCGTCAGCTAGTTCGTGTAGAGAGTAGCTGCTGGTGCAGCAGGTCACCACCGCAGGAGGATAATTGGTGTGTGGGCCTGTAGCAGGCGTGGCTGGCTGCCGACAGACAGCACGCGCTGATTTGAATTTCACCGCCAATACGCGGCCGCACCAACGGTGTACCACGGCATTGTACGGGCAGTATAACCTACCGCGCATACGCAAACACGGTGGCTCGAAACCGCACACAGCACGAGCGAGAAAGCCCATATCCCGCACCGCGGATCCATTGTTTGGCACCGTTGCTTTTTTGCCAACCTACCCCGTATTGCGCAGCTCGTACATGATATGTATGTAGGTGGCAGTAGGCCAACAAACTTGAGATGCATATGTAAGCGAGTGCCCTGAATGAGAGAGTAGATCCCTCGTTGCTTTTTGGAAGCCCAGTGCACCTCCCCAAAAACAACCGACCCCTGACGGTCAATCTCTGGACAATTTGACAGGCCCCACCGATATTAAATAGCTGCTGCAGACAGCTATCGTGGTGGGCCTCGCCGTGTACGCCGTGCTGGTGTATAATTGGCTTTCTGGGCTGTATAGAGCTCGCTGGAATCAGCGGCGCCTTGTCACGGTGTCACGGTGTGCTGTGGACCACCTCATCGCTGTTTTGTCAGCCGTTTGTCACTGAAGGGTGCTGACCAACGCCAGTGGGGCCACGGAGCTGTCAATCAAGGGTCTGAGGGACCCTCATCGTGTCAGCCATCTTGCCGGCTTTGCCATGTTATGATTTGACTGCACCAATTGGCACTCGTCTGTGCGGTTTCAAGTGTGCGTGTCAAGGCCGTACCCAGTAAAGATCTTGACAGATCCAGCCCATGTGCATGCATCTCCAGTGCATTGCATGTTTGGGTGCTGCACCTGCACGTCCCAAGTTGGCTGTTTATGAACCGCCTACTGGGTTAATTAATTTAGGGGGCATAGCACAGTTTATTAATCCCCGCTATGAACTTTGCTGGCATGGCCTGCACGCACCACTAGGCTGCTGGCAGGGGGACAGGAGACTGGGGACATCAACTGGCTCCTCTGGCAAATTGATCCTGTGCCAAATTGCACCTTGTAGGTGGTCGCCTCACTGGCTACGGCGTTCCCAGAAACGGCAATGGCAGCGAACGATGCTACAAGCAGTTGAGAGCCCAGGCATAACAGCCGACGATGATCAAACGGTCGGGCTGTCAAAGGCCGATCGTCAACATGCCATTGCAGTGGCAGAAGCGGCGCATCCTGTCTTGTTTGGATTGGCATGGTGTTGGTGTATTGCTGGGGGTCAATGCTGCTAGCCGCTTGTGCTTAACAGTGCTGGAACTAACTCGCAAGCTATTTTTTGCATTTTATTTACTTTTTCCGTACTTTTAACTTTTCTTTTATTTTTCTTGCTTCTGCTGTTGTTTCTTATTTTATTTTTTTGTATATAGCTTGGCAATGGACAGCTCGTTCCTGGTCGTCATGTCGCGTTGCTGCCGTTGTCTCGCGCTCTTTGTTAGTGCCTTTCTCCCCTCTCCCAACCTCGTTTCGTGGTGTTGATTTGTTGTGCAGCCCGTTTGTTTACCGGCTCGGATATTCCGTGTTTACTTTTGTGGCCTGTGTTTCGTGTCTTGTTTCTGGTTACCAATGTCTCACTGATGGCTGGTCGCACATTAATTAATATGGCAAGTCTGGCATCTTTCTGAAACTTAATTTCGAGGCCGTGCATAGGTTTAATATCCGTTAGCGAGCTGCATGCATTGACGGTGCTACATATTTGCTCGTTGTTTACGTTTCAACGTACTGTATGTGGCCCAGCCAGTGTTTATTGTCCACCGCACTGATTTGGGTACTGCTTATCTTGGCTGGGTACGGACTGTCTTAGCGGAAAGCGACTAACGGTCTGAAACAACCTTGCATGCATAGTAGCCGAGACATCACCAGAAAGCCGCCGGGCGGGGGGAGGTGGCGGGGCGACACCGCACTCCTTGCCAAAGCCGAGCTCTGTTGCTGGTGTAGTCGGGCTGCCGTGATCAAGTAAAACATGACAGCTCGTGCCTCCGCCATCGCTAATTTTGGCGACCTGGTGAGCCGCTGATGCGGGTCGATGATCGTGGAGCTCGAGTGCGCCTCCTGCGAGTATAGTGGACAGATCTGGCAGCTTCTGCACTTCAAACTCGCCTACCGAGACAAGGCCGACCAAAGGAGCCGCTACGAGACCCATCAACGACAAGCGCGACAGTCCGCTAAATAATACAAATTATTATCTAGAAAGCACGAGCCACTGCCAGCTACGCCAGATAGCTTCTGCGGAAAGGGCCATCTCAGGGCGAAAAGGGGCCCAGTTAGGCGGGAATGGGGCCCCCTAAGGGGTGAAAGTGGGTCGCACCACAAAACAGGTGGGACCGGACCAGCTAAGAGTGCGAACTAGCGGGATCTGGAGAGCTTAATTGTCTCCACAGGAAGCGAAGCTCATAATCAAATTGGAGCTAGTATTCAGTGGCTTGGGGGCATTGGATTCGGCTGGTTGCCAAGATTCCAGTTTGCGGACTAGGACGATGAAGCGTCCGCTCCAATCGGATGCTATCACTTCAGCTTGGCACGAGTTGAGCGCTGTCAGCCAAAAAATCTATGCCAGATAGGGGTCAAATGTGTCGATTTGTGTTCAATATCGACTACTCTGACTGTAACTAACTGTTTAGTGTAAAGTGAACAAGCAATTGACTGGCATTTGACAGTATCAGATGCATTTTGTAGCAGCTATTCCAGCTCTAAAAGGTAGCATTGAGTGAGTTCGCTTAATTCGGGTTAATTGGGGTCATTAAAATCCCATTCCATCAGCCTGTTTTTAGTCGGGCACACTCTTTTTCAAGCTAAAATGTATTTATTTGGTACTGAAGTTAGCAATGCTAGCATTTATTAGCGGTCTGTAAAGGCCATGCGCTGGGGGAATGAGATGACGGTCGATCAATATTGTCACTTGGCTTGTTGTTATTGCAGGTCGTCACAAGTAGCGAGTTTCTGCTGTCAGTCTTCACAGTCGTCATAGTCTTTACAGTCGTCAGACTCGTCAGAGTCGTCAGAGTTTTCACATTGTAGTCGTGCCTTACATTTTCCTACTGTGCTTCGGCCCAGTACTGTCAGCCTGTGGGCTTCTTGTCAAGCATGGATATCGCCCATAGGAATATTATCGGCTGCATTCTGTCGCGCCCCTTCCTGGAGGCTCGTCTCCATGTGGCTTATGCAGTTAATAGGCGTATCTTGCCTAAGGGCTGGGGCTCTAAAAAGCAAAGTTGGACGCCGCCAATCTTCGCGAGGTAGACATGCAGTAATGGCTGCCACGCTGGCTTCAAACAATATCAGCGAGACATTCGCGTCCCATCTTTAGTATCGGCGCTAGTGCTGGTCGTCTTCTGCTAGTTTCTGCACTAAGCAGTGCACTAGTGCCTGTGCATGCGCCGACAAAAGAGATCTCATGCACCTTCTCGTTCAGGGCTCCCTGCACGCACCCATCCCTAGATCTGTGGATCTCCATCTCCGTGTGGCTTGCAGTGCAGACGGCTGCACCTTGCAGTCTTCGCCAGGCGGCTAGCGGCTGTCCGTAACAATGGGCGGATTACGTGGGCAACGCTCCCTTCTGGTATTTTATGGCTGGTATTTGGTCTAGACATCTTGATTTGACAATTCATTTGAATATTTGATTTGGAATATTTGATTAGTATCTTGAATGGGTGCTCCTCCATTTTGTTCCAATCATGCCCACCTGCAATTAACCACCTGTCGATCGCCGCCTGGTTCGACTTCGTGCTTCGATCGGTTTCATCCTTACTGACTTCCGTTGCTACTACCCGTTTCGACACTATGTGGCCTGCAATTAATGATCTGCTGTACTTTCTGCGCCTGCCTGCACTAGTGATTCTGCGCATACGGTGCTAGAACAGTTGCCGCTCATTGAGTCTGCTGTTTCATCAGTAGGGAGTTGGTTATTATTGAAGACGATCGACGTCCCTGTGATTATTTGCATCCCTCTGATCATTCTGTTCTTGTAGTATTAATTTATTGGCCGCTTACGTTAGTTTCCGCCTTTGTTTCCTTCCTATGCTGTCTGTCTATTTTGGGTTGGTGTTTCTGCCCTACTTGGAGTGTCATATCTGAGATTACTCTACTAATTCTCCTTAGCTCCAGTATTCTGATTATCACTATTTGATTGTGGTTTTCTTCTTTGTTGTTTTCTTTCTTGGGATTGTCTTCTCCAGTGCATCATGAATCCTTTTTCTCTTGGAGTGTTTCTTGTTCCTATTTGGTCTCTTGATGTCTGGACTATGTAACGTCTTCACTCTCTGATATCTTACCAGTTTCTTTCGTTCCTTTGACCTTTCTGTTTATTGCTTCGTTCATTTTCCAGAGAATTTTTTTTTTTCTGTTACAGCTGCTCCCTGTTAGTTTTTTTTCTTTGACACTATTTCTTCGCTATTCCCTATGTGGCATGTGTACTGATGCATTCGTCTTCGTGGTCCTCAAAACCTTTGTAGAGTTGTTGTACTGTACTCATTTTGTCACTTGCGATAGTACATTTTATGGCTCATATCAGTGACACTCACTGTTTCCGATCCATCCGTCTGTTCTGCGTCGAAGCTCTATATATTTTTGCCCTGATGCTCGTACAGTGCAGAGTAGTTTGATCTAAATACTGATGCGAATCACAATATTTTTGTGGTTTACACAGATTTTAAGTAATAAGATTTCCTGGTGTAATAGTAACGTGACGAAATTTTGCTATGGTTTATACTCGGTCTTCAAACCGCCTCTCAATCGTTCGACCGCCTTAACCGGTGGTTAAAATCTGTGTTAGATTTCGTATATACGTGCTTCTATGGAGCCTATTATAGGGATGTTCGTTGTCTGTGACCTTCCACTCCGGCTTAAGGTCAAATAGCTCGCATGTTTACGAGCAAGGAGTCTTTTGCATTCCTTCGATTTGATCGGGTTATGATATCGTGTCATGGTAGCGTGTCATGCTGGAATCCGCCGTTTGTGAATTCTCATGATTTGTCTCCGTGGTTCACTTTCCTATTTCTACTGAGAACTGTCTTAGTAATTTCTTGTTGGGTATCTAGTGCCTGTTGATACGGTTTCCTAGTCCCGCATCGCTACTGCTTCGAATACCTGATACTCAGCTCCGACGTGTCTATGTCTCTTCTCTACTGTATGTGGAACAGATCTACAGTTCGAAACAGTTAACATTCATAGTTATTTGCCTCTATTTCAGAAACACGCCTCCAGGTGCGCTATGCTAACCACCACGAAACTCGCGCGTTCGCATTCACTGCCAGTATTGTGTCCACTTATAACACTCTCGCTCTATTCACTTCAACTGCCCCACTGATAATGTCATATAAACCTGCCATTGCAAGGTTCAGAGTATCAATTATGTATTTGGCCGACATGTAGGTAAGAGACAAAGTTTAGAACGTGCAGCCGAAAAATCAGTTCACATGCACTGCAGGCAGACCAGTGCTCGCTCGGTCTAGACTCGTCCTCCAGTGCAAACATATATCTAGCTGTAACAGGTTCTACGGTACTTGTAACTGTGAACGACAACCGGCTTCTATGTTTTGTTGTTTTGTTCCTATTGATCATGTCTGATGCAGCATAACAACCAACTGTGGGATTGTCTTGATGCAGGCATAATAAATCGGATGTTCAAATGCAGCTCACAATAAGGGCTGGCTTTTTATTTTTATTGGGCCACGCAGTTATATTTCTGTCTATACTTGAATTGCGCCTCAAAGGCTGTGAGAAATATCAATAAACGGCGGTCAATTGTCAGGCATTGACTTTAATTTAACTAAAATCTCGATAAGTAGCGCTACTACCTCCGTGAGTTAAAACTAAAAAATGTTCTGCTAGCAGGTTATAGAGACATAATCATTCAATAGATCCCTTTTGGCTCGTTTAGCATAAGGCTGTTTTTCTCTCTATACTCTGGACAGGTCTGTATGGTAGCTGTCCTAGCAATACATTCATTGCAAAATGACTACGAAAAGGCTTCATTTAAATAAATTTCCGTTCCATTTATTCATCTATAAATACCCGACAGGCGACCAGCGCCTTTTTAATGTTATAATACAAAGCGTGCGAATCGAAGTTAACTTGTTTTAGAGAAGCAGAGCTGCTGCTGCCACCATGACTGGCAGCATGCCAATGTTCACCAGAGATCCACTGCCGGTCTCTACTTGGGCCGGAGCCGTGCTGCTGGCATTGCCGACAGTACTGTTCGAACTGTTGGATGCAGCAGGAGCAGTACTATTGACCACGGCGACGACTCCAGACTCTTGGGCCGCAATGGTCGAAACAACCGAAGGAGCAATAGTCGACAAACTGGTAGGAGCGCTCAGCGTCACCAGCTCGGTAGTGGCTCCTAGAACCTCAGTAATGTATTGTGTGACTGTAACCTGAAAAGTGGAGGTAACCTCAGCCTCAGATGAAGCAGCCGCCGCTGCTGATGCGAGGGCCAAGAGCGACAAAAGACTGTACATTTTGGTTGATGTTTCGAAGAAAAGACTGACTGTAGTTGGGTTGAAAAGATAGGATTATTTTGCTCAGCTAGTTCGGCTCCGATCCACTTATATATCGGTGCCCCCATCTCCGTCTGAAAAAAGTCGGTATACCTAGTCCTCAGTTTACGCACGCATGAAGTTGCAGCCGGTCCAGAATTGGTGAAAGACCTTCCTGTTACGGCCGTGCATATGCAGCTCTAAACGGCGCCCTATTAGGATGGAAATCCCATGCCACGGCAGCAGAAAATACAAGATCGTAGATAGAGTGGCAGTCTGTCTTCCAACCAGATCACTGCTGAACCGTTCTCAGACCATCTGTAGTACGGCTGGGTTCTATCTGTCACAGTTCGATGGCAGTTAAGTAATTGTACTGTAACGGCAACAGAATGATGCAATTGGCCGCAAATGGTGCTTTATCCTGACCCTTGTCCGAATATGTCCGAAAAGGGCTATTGCCCAAAGAGCAAATGGTGTCTGCAAAGCCAGAATTGCTCTACAATAGGCAATTACCAATTCGTACACCCGTACCCTGTTTGTTTTTGATAGGCCCGCTCCGAAACATTATAGCCGAGTTTATGGAATTCAAGAAATTCCCCGTAACTTTTCGCAAGCGGGTATACGATAGTTGAGTAGCCTGAGCTTGTAAGGTCGCCTTTGTCCCGGCTCCCTGGAGCCAGTGCTTAAATGGTTTGCGGCGATAGCAGCAGCCTCTCAGAGCTCCAGAACTGCAAATCTGCAACTTTGGTATATTTCAGACTGCCCCTGCCCTTCCTCTGGTTGAGTTTGTTCTGCTCTGTTCTGTGGCAATCCGCAATCGTGAAAGAGCATGTCGTAGAGTCGTAATGGACGGCCGCAGCTAATTGAAGCCGAGGCTGCGTTCACCGCATCTCCGTCTGCTTGGCGGATATCTGTCGTGCCGCGATTTGCATTGTCAGTTCAGGATCGGTACTAGTATACGGACCTGCATTGTAGCGCTGGGTGAAACAGCTGTATTGGCATGATTAACCATCTGTTTCATATTTTGGGTTATTTGCATGTGAAGTGCACGTATTTGGCCCGCGGTAGTCGTGGATAGCGTAAACGTCTATGCGTACTAAATAGCCATCATGCATGCATGGTTGACAGGCGTAATTTAGCCGGATAGCATCGGAATCTCACTCCGTGCAAAAAGAAAGCAATAAGAATGCCATGGTTAATTTCGCAAGACAGGAGGAGACAACAGGGAGAGAAAGACAAAAACCAAGAGAGAACTTAAAGCCCGATACTAAAAATTGGAACAGTGGACAAGCAAATGATACAGCGTCGAGAAGCGTTGACTTTTAATCTATGAAATGTGTGACAGTATGTATACAGTATTTATATTCAGAATTTATCGGAGAACCAGAAGCAGTCGTCATGACTAAGGAAGACAGGAGCCACTGATAATCAAGCTGCCATTCGCCACTCAGTCGTCTTTTCAGCCATCCACGGTCTTGTATGGTAGACGTTTCGGTCGTTGCATCCAGTCGAAACACTGATGAGGCTCCCCGCATCTTGGGATTCTCCACACGTCACCCGGCTGGACCACAACATACACCCAGCGTAGCCTACAGACCACCATACAGCCGTGAAATTTCTTCACCAGACTGTATACACCACTCAAAGGCATATTCGTCAATTGATCCGACACAGTCACAACCGCCACAATGGACGCAGATAAGCTAGCCCGTCTTCAGAAGTCCGTCCGTATCGGTGGAAAAGGTACTCCACGACGAAAGGTCAAGCGAGCCACCAAGACCGAGGGTGACGACAAGAAGCTCCAGGGTG
Source organism: Sugiyamaella marilandica (assembly GCA_030563205.1). Lineage (NCBI taxonomy): Eukaryota > Fungi > Ascomycota > Dipodascomycetes > Dipodascales > Trichomonascaceae > Sugiyamaella > Sugiyamaella marilandica. Next base: position 118,015 of record JAKUBH010000005.1, on the reverse strand, counting down.
CCCTCCAGAAACTGCATGTCCAGCCCATCACCGGCCTTGAGTCGGTCAACATGTTCAAGGAGGACGGTACGGTGCTGCACTTCCCGCGCGCCACTGTCCAGGCATCTGTGCCATCTAACACATTTGCGGTGTATGGCAATCCCGTTGAGAAGACGATGAACGAGATGTTGCCCGAGGTGCTGTCTTCTATGGGTCCTGAGTCGCTCGAGCAACTTCGCCAGCTCACTGAGCAGCTCAAGGCATCTGGCGTCAACCCCGACGGCTCTGCCAAGGAGGCCGAGGATGATGAAATCCCTGATCTGGTCGACGGAGAGAATTTTGAGGACCGAGTCGATTAAATGACCCCGCATTACGAGAGACGAACCATCGAAAAAACGACGCTGCGATACATTGTATATATCACCAGTTTGTGTACTCAAGAAGGCCAGTCGCTGTTGATATTGTAGTAGCGTAGAATGTAGTCGAGCCAATTTCCAAGGAGAGGACAAAGGAAAAATGCAATTGCTGTCCGTGAACGAATATCTAGTTATACGGCTGGTCGAATACATCATACGAGATCTCATCTCGCAATACCCCCGTATGATGTAACAAACTCGTAAGATCAGTCAAAAGATTGTAACAAATGGATGTTAGCATACCATCATAAGTACCTTAAGTAGCTATGCAATGAGACAACAGAACAGCAATTGCTCCATCATTATCAACATGTAGTGCAACGATGATTGAAGCAACAGCTGAACCCATTATTTCCATATGGTTATATCTATCAAGTGCCAATCATACAATGTTGTCTAGATAAGCGCTCCAAGCTATAATTTTCAACTCAATATCTCATATTATTAATATGAACTCATTTACCGTCAGCCATCTGAAAACCACTATAAATCAGAGTCATCATGACAGGATATTGTATTAATATTCAGAGCCATGCTCTGCTTTTCTCAGAATCCGGTTGATTCTGAAGAGTACCATCACAACTACAAGAAGCAATCACATAACACCGCTCAATGCTCTCACTACGAGTAAGTTAGCAGAGGATCAAATAATCTGCTGCACAATTGTGGCCCAACAGGGCAAATGTGGTGTATCTATACCTGTCAAAGAAAAGCACTATTCAATGACCTCGAGAACAATGGAATATAACCATCAAACTCACTACTTCTAGGCCATATCTCGACAATCCTATCAAAATATATAACTACTAGAATATGGTACGGGAGATTGTCAGCGTTAAAATCCAACATTAAAATTTGCCACCAGGGTATTAAAGAAAAGAATATTACCACTAGGAAATCACTAGAGTATTACCAATGAACAACCATCAGTCAACAACATATCATATTACTGCTCACTAAGTGGCCCTGAGAGTTGTTTTGACTGACATCACCTAGAGCAGAAGCAGCGCCCGTGATGATAGATCAAGCTGGTACTCACCGAGCCACCGCTGCTCCGCGGTCTCCCAATCGATAACCTTAAAGATATTATCAACATAACTTGCCTTGTCGTTGTAATACTCTAAGTAATAAGCATGCTCCCAGATGTCCACCCCAACGAGTGGTTGACCGTTTGTTACCGGATCTTGGTTCTGGGTAGTCACAATCGCCAGGCAATCTCCGTCTTTTACAAGCCACCCCCACCCACTGCCCTGTATGCCCAACAGGGTCGTGCGAAATTGTTTTTCAAACTCGTCGAATGATCCCCATTGGGCAGCGATGTCATCCTTGAGCCTTTGGCCACCAAGCGTGGCATCAGAACCACCAGGGGCGAGATTCTGCCAAAATAAGGAATGGTTGATATGCCCACCGCCATTGAACTTAATTGTCTGTTGCAAGCCGATATCTGCCCTCACATCTCCAGATGGCACAATAACCTCGAGTCTTTCATATGCTGCATTGAGATTGTTCACATATGCTTGGTGATGCTTTGTATGGTGCAACACCATAATTTCTTCCGAAATGTATGGCTCGAGCGCCTGCATTAGACAAAAATTTTAACCATACTTACATCGTAGCTATACGGAAGAGCTGGGAGTGTGAACCTGGACATTATGTTCAGCCAAAGAGAATCCGGTGGGTTCTTATATGTGCATTGTAGTTGACCACAACGGTAAAATGCTAAGAGTTGCCAACACCAGATAGAATAATGTACTGAGATTAAGTACTTGGATCAATATGCAATCAAACGTGTAACAACCATATCAGGAAATCATCGAATTGCGCTCTAGAGAGAGCAGTAACAAGACAAAAAACCTGAGATATCGACTAACTAGGAGAGAAGAAAGTTTTGATAAATCTCAAGTAGCTCACAGCCATAGTCGTGTAGACGACCGACTTTGACAAATGGAAACCTCCAATAGACTCCATATTTCTCTTGTTACCATCAGAAATGATGCCTTGATACCCACAATGTCACTCTGGGCCTATGAAATCACATAACTCCTTTTGGCAAGTGGCAAATTAGCGAATATAACGGGAAATACTATTCCCCATACAACTTCCACATCGTTTTAGCAACAACAAGGTGCCAATCAAAAGCCAACAGCAACCAAACAGATCACTTTCGTCTGCCAACTGGCGCTTCCCACAGCTATCTTCAATCCACAGTGTTTACTATGATAGCGCTAAATAAGATCCTCGCGTAAAATATCTCACTGGATAACAAAATAGCTCTAACCGTGATGCTCAAATGAATGAATTCCGTTTTGTCGCAACTCTTAAGACATTAGTTGGAACGTCTCACGGAAAGTTTGTGCTTTCAATGCTTCTATCTAAGCGTGCGTCGTCTATCGCAAGTTTCGTGCACAGCTAGCGAACAACCTTGCTAGTCAAGACAGTAAAACTGTTTCTGAAAAAAAAAATAAGAAAATTACCACCGAGAAATACTAGCCCCTTTGATTAATTAGCGTAAGTGATTTTCGTTGCAATGTGCTTCTTGTTCGGAAACACTGTATCATAGATGAGGCTCGGGGAGGATCGACCCCGCATATTTCAGACGCCTTGGCTTGCAGGCGACGGGTGGACCATCTCAACAGCGATTCCGAGATAAGTGCCCCCTGTACCATCTATCCACGCCTATCCGTTTCAAAAACTATACTCGCATTTCGTAATTGGTGCTTTATTTTCTATGGTTTAAACCAGTTGAGATCATTTATCTTCGGATTATATATCTCTTTATACCCATTGTCTACGTCGTATGTCAAAGTTGTGGCTTAGCACAATGTACCGCATGAGGCCCATCTGGAGCGTCCGAGAGCTCCGAAAATACCGAAGTCATTGGCCACGCTGTCAACAAATCAGTCACTATGTGCAGGCCCGGTAATGCAATCCTGTGTCAACACATAGCTGCGTCGTTCTACGGCGAAGCAAAGGAAGCACAACTACATCATAGATGCGCCATTTACTTCTCCAAAATGTAGGTTGGGGTTGCACACCTGCGGCATCTGACGCACGATATTGGGCTGGGTCACATTAGAGTTGCGGTGTGTCGATGCGATCAAGAAACTATATATAGGAGGTGATCTGCCGTTTTAACTTGTTACTAACAACAAAAAAATAATGTCACTGAAACAACAAGTCAATGCAGAGACTTTGCTTGCAAAGCTACAAAGGACCACACCCGACAATGCTGTCAAATACCGTGCCAACCATCAATATGTGAATAATGAGTATGGCCACTACGTGAGCGAGCCCATTGCGCGATTCAGAATCGCAGAGAAGGGCATGGATTCTGCCATAGTCCGCAAGGTCATTGCCGAAGAATTGGTTCTGGATGGCACCCCAGCGCTGAATCTGGCTTCGTTTGTCAACACCCACATGGACGAGGATGCGGCCCAACTCATCATGGACAACATCACAAAGAACCTCGCTGATAGTGACGAGTACCCCGCGCTTATGTTGATGCATCAGAGATGTGTTGCAATGCTTTCACGCCTGTGGAATGTCCCGAAGGACAGCCTGGGAGTTGGTGTTGCGACTACAGGTTCTTCGGAAGCCATCCATCTGGGTGGATTGGCCCTGAAACGCCGGTGGGAGGCTGCCCAGATTAAAAAGGGCCGCGACATTTCTGCTGTCACCCCCAACATTGTAATGGGTGCCAATGCGCAGGTGGCACTTGAGAAGTTTGCTCGCTACTTTGATGTGACTGCGCGGATTCTCCCCGTCAAGGCCAATACCGAATATGGATTTGACCCCGAGGATCTATACGATAATGTCGATGAAAATACAATCGGTGTTTTTGTGATTCTGGGGTCAACCTACACGGGTCACTATGGTGATGTCAGAGCCGTTTCAGATGTATTGGATAAGATCGAGAAGGAGAAAGGCTGGGACATTGACATCCATGTCGATGGTGCAAGTGGGGCCATGATTGCACCGTTCATTACTCCTGACCTCGAGTGGGACTTCCGTCTACCTCGAGTCAAAAGTATTAATACCTCTGGCCACAAGTTTGGTTTGACAACTGCTGGTCTGGGGTGGATTATTTGGAAAGACAAGGAGTACCTGCCCAAGAACTTGCTGTTTGTTCTTCACTATTTGGGAGGCAGCGAAGAGACATATACTCTTAACTTTTCGCGGCCTGGTTTCCCGGTTATCCATCAGTACTATAATTTCGTGTCGCTGGGAATGGAGGGCTACCGTGGGCTGCACGGAGCTTCAATGGCTAACGCTCGTCTTTTGTCTACCTTTCTCGAGTCTACTGGCTATTTCGAGGTCCTCAGTGATATCCACCGAAAGAAAGGAGTCAAAGGATTTGTCGAGGGTGTTGAGGGAGACATATCTAACACCGATCACAAGTACTACAATGCTGGCCTGCCGGTAGTCGCGTTCAAGTTCGCAGACTCGTTCAGCAAAAAGTACCCGATGATTCCGCAGCAGGCCATTTCCACACTGTTGAGGGGCCGTGGTTATATCATCCCCAACTATAGTATGCCACCCGGGGTGGACAATATCGAGGTGCTGCGAGTCGTGGTGAGGGCCTCGATGACCGTCGACCTCCTGGACATGTTAATGCAGGATATTGTCTATTGCGTTCAGCGGTTGATATCGTCTGTTGAAGGCCATGATTATGTTGGAACTGAGTCTGAGAAGCTGTACAAGACGCTGCTGAACCTTACACTGTCGAACGACGTCTCAGATTATGAGCACCCAGAACTGTGGGAGATTCACGAGGATTCCGGAACCCGAAGCAGTCACCCAACTGGATGTTAGTGTATGCTGAATTATAGATGTGCGTATGTGTTAGAAGATACCAGGGGAGAAATAAAAAAGGTTTGACAAGTAGATTATCCTCTCACGTGCTAGTTTATAACAGAATGTGTTAGTCAAAATGTATAGTACTTCCACTAACAAACGTGACTCGGCGATAGAAGGTGACACGGATAGCTTTTATGTAGTCAACCGAGATGTCCGTTACTGAACGGGCATATAAGCAACGAGCATACATCTCAAATTTAGTATTTCAAAGAGCAGCCTAAGCAGAGATGTTCATGATGAGTTTGAGAGCAACTCTAATAAGTGCGACATGTTCTAAAATACGTCACGATCCTAAATACTGAGTTGACGGGTATCAAGAAAGCCAAGCTTTGGGAAAGCAAGGATCTAAATGCACAACCATAGATGTTTATCGACTTTTTAATGGTCCAGAAGCTTTTAACATGAGAACACAGCTTATTTCTCACAAATTCACTAGTTCAAGGCGTCCCCGGCAGTGGCAGTATCCCTATATACTCTAGAGAGTTATGAAATTCAGGAGCAATTATAGTGAAGCAGTGTAAATCAATCAAACGATACAACTCATACCACAGCTCTGAATCGTTTTACTTCAGATCAGTTAGACAACAGGCACTACTGCAGCGTCGTTAAGAATCCATTCGGGATGGGCAAGTAGTCAAGCGCAGCCGGAAAAAAAAAATAAATATGATTTGCATTGATGGGCAGATACACGTATAAGATGTGGCTTGTGTGCCGGATGATCTAATAAAAAAGAAAAATCAAGGTGCGATCTATCTGACGCCTGACGGCGTCAATCAAATATTGATAGCAGGGATACTGCCATGCTGTGAGTTTAGCCGAACCCGAGATGTTTGGATGGCGGGCGCAGATGTCGGGAAGTGTTTGGCTGTTTCATCATTACAGAAACCAGAGATCATTCAAATATCGATGATAAGAGCGACGTTACCGTAACGGGCTATGTCACATTTAGTGCAACCTAATACTAACAAAAACACAACATTATCGAAGCTGATACGCGTTCCCGTAATGCATGTGGCGAGGGGAAAGTGTACATATTTCAGCCGGGAATAGGCAGCTATTTTTCGGGATGAGACATCTTAAATACGGCTAAATATATACGGGTTAGAATCCTCACTGTAATTTCAAATGCGCTGAATCGAATTTTAGTCGATTAGATGCCATGGACTTGAAATATTCTGTCAAATACATTTGACCATCAACGCCTCTGATATCAGCCCACTGAAAGTAGGATCCGCCAAGTTAAGATGGTAGAAGGGCATAGCCATTAATAACCGGTTTTGACGAAACATGGGTATGCGTGAGTGCCGTGTGCGATAGTCAGCACTGTCACATGGAAGCAGCAGTTCAAATATTCAGCATATTTGTCAAAAAAAATGAATTATTATCATGACGCCATTCTGAAATGCTATCTGGATTAACTATAGTAACACAGCACTTAGTTAACTCTCAATATAGAGGATGCCAGACGAAAAGAATTAATCAGCAACGGCTAACAATGAGTAGCACGATAGTTTTTGTCTTGCTACGACGAGTCTCTTGGATAGAAAAGGAGTTAACGAGAATACTAAGAATAAAAGACCGGTGTATAAACTATCCAACATATATATTATAAATTTATATATGCTGCAGACACTCAACGGTTATGCGACTTGCTATTGTGTTTCTGCTCTATTTTTTCTCAATATTTCGTGACTTGATGCAGAAAGCCAATAGCTCCTCAAACGCCCTGGTTGGAAATCCGCCATTGCATATGAGGCACCATGCAGCCACAGTGTAAACGAAACATGCATAGTTTTGACAGCAGTGAACTCACTGAGATCGCATGCCTTCAAAGTATGTCTCACTGATTGCATCAAGCTATATACCTAAAGTTAGTTAGCTCGTCATTTCGCACCAACTCTAGAATGTGTCATCTCGACGACCGACACTATTAGAATTATTCGAAAAGATCTGGCGGGACTATTCCTTTTTCGGGTGGACAAGAACAAGCGCCACATCTGCAATAATTATGCTGTTTTCTTCTACTGAGGTATGTACGTTATCTTTGCTTTTGCCACGCATGCAGCGAACGCCCTCAGTCCCCCTTTGAACGACTACCAAGATGAGAAGTGGTCATAGAGCTTGAGAGGTCAGCAGTCGTTTGTTTGACAGTATTTTACATAAACGTCTTCTGGAGAAACTCACAAGCTATTGATCCGCAGGTTTGTTGGGACCAATGTAAAGGACCGTTGACGGCATGCGGGTGTGGAAATAGTGCTACCTGCGAACGTTCTGGCTTGTCCCCAGTCCATCCGAGACATTGTAATCAGAACTCTGATTTTTCAAACTGTAATAATGATGGCTTCTATAACTCAGCGATCTAGTCTTTGACATTCGAAGTAAGCTCTCTCTGAGTTGTCAGATTCTCGTTTGTTGCTGTCAAACTCCCCATCGCCCCTACTGTTTAAAGACGCAAAAACCGGGATGTCAAAAGCAGCAGCGCTACAAAATGGCCCAAGAGATGTCGACATAGCAATGTAAAATACCGCTTCAGTTTATATTTAATTTGACACACGTTTGGGGCTCATTAGCAGATCATAGACAGTGAAGGGAACACACCTAAATAATGCCGACGTATATCTCACAGCAGATATCACTCAGTGGGGAATCCTCTTCAAGCGGTGTATCGGCATGGTCACCATTACCCTAAATGATGCCAATAAGAAACGCTAGACACAAGTTCCAGCGAAGAATCCGGGATAGAAGCACGTCTCGGATCCGCAGAAGTCGTGTAAGAACAGCTCAAGGGACAGACGGAAATTTCATATGAGAGACGAGTATTGCGACGTCTGCCAAATCAATACGATAACGGTAGTATTTACATTATTGTTACCAGTGCATAGCTTGCATTCGTGATGCAAAGCCAGTGATTTCTTAAATGCATTATCGTTCAACTAAATGACACATAGCATAAAATTCGATATGCAGTTAGTTCCAAAAGAAAACCGGCATTTAACAGAATAAAATGAAGACGAAATTCAAGAGCGTCACGCGGCAGCGAGCGTAATTTTATTCAATACGTGTGCCGGTCTGTTTAAATTCGGCAGAGCTACTGCAGCAGATACCTATGCATGACCAATGTGGGTATCCGAGTAGTAACTGTAGTGTGTATCATCGCAGAAACTGTGAAGAACTGCATAGCGTATTTCGGCGATTTAAGCGGAGATTGGAGTTTGGCCGATCAGAAGATGCCCCTGTCAGATCGTGTTTGAACTAAATCTGGCAGTGTCTGACATATTCAGCCGTCACTATGAATGGAGAAAGACCAACCCAGTTCAATCAGCGCCTCTTAATAGAACCGGCAACAGGCGCCAACAGCCGTGAGGACTTTTTGTTTTGATATTCTGCTGGTTGGTTGCGCCCTTTGATTCTGCTTATGATTCTGCTTTTGATTCTGCTTTTGATTCTGCTTTTTGACTCTGCTTTTTGATTCTGCTTTTTGATTCTGCTTTTTGATTCTGCTTTTTGATTCTGCTTTTTGATTCTGCCTTCAAATTGCTTTTGATTTTGCTTTTTGAGGTTTGATTTTTGTTTTGTTTTGTCTTTGTTTTGTTTATATTTTACTTGAGTTATGTCGACAGCGTCTTTGGCGCCATCATAGGACCTTGATTCCCATACGTATTGTCATAGTTATTCTGTTTTTGATCTCTCGACTTCGGGGTTTTATTTTCTTTCTTGGGTGCTTAGTTAGATAATGTGATATTTTGCTTTTTGGATACTTCATATTGTACGCATGTGTGAGATCTACATTCTGCACAGGTGCAGCCACAATAAGTCCTCGGCACTGGCAAGGCATCTTCCTAAACGGTGCAGCATCGGATGCAGTTGCCTTTGCTTTTTATAGCGGTTTGGCGGCCGTTTCTTTTTCTCTGCCTAATAGACAATGCAAAGGTTTCATCGTCTGATGAGGAACCAAAGTTAGTCTACTGAAGCGTACCGATGACCACCAGCAAAAAAATAGGCATATTGTCTAGTCACGGCCGCGTACTGTAACCTAAAAGAGGGAATTAATTTCGGCCACTTAAGGTGCGGTAGTGCCGGCGACGCCAGGGGCCGCTGCCTGGCGGGATCCCCTCACCGTTAGGGGCTGAATTCACATATTTAAAAATGAGTGAGGATCACTCCGACAGGTTCAACAGAGGATCGGCGCCGCAAAAGCAAGTGGGCGATAAGGGCGGGCCAAAAAAAAGCAACCGTAACAGCCAAAAGGCAAGGGGTGGGTTAGTTAAAATTAATGATAATGTTCTATACATGCACCCAAACCCTACCGCCCGGCAGGGAGCTGCACTCGCGACGTTTTAAAGGCGAGGGTTAGTTCCGATCAGGGCTGTCAAACTGACGAGCCTCATGCGCCTGTTCTGAACCGGGCGCATCGACCCATTGTATTGTAGCCTGACGGTTGGCAAACAGGTGCCGGCATGTGCGGGTCTGCACTTGGGCCACTTAACCCCCGCCCTGCTGGCGGGCTGGTTCTGGCGGGGGATTTGTTGTTTATTTTTTTTCGGCTTTTGCTTTTTCGATGCGCGACGGGCACGTAAAAACGAGGCTGATGGCCTTCTTTTATCCTCCCCGTTGCTTTTTGTGCGGAGCCTTCGCGTGTCGTTACTTTTGTTGTTCGATGCGTTTTTGTCGGATCCGGGAATATTAGTATATTAGGACGCCAACCGACATGTTGGTCGTCCATACTGTCGAGCGTCCTGGAGTTGGAGCTCGAGACGTGGCCAAATTTTTCTTTGCAAGCACACTAACAGGGAATTTGTGGTTCGCAATTGACACAGAGATCCTCAACCACCTGTCAGGTTATAGTTAAAGTTACATCCTGGTCAGCAGCTCTGCAAGGGTCCAAACAACTCTAAACGCTCGACTGACGGTTATATATCCGCCGGTAGTTGTCGGGAGAGCTGAGTGTGGCTTTGTAGCAATTAACATCTTGAGAGTGAGCTGTTTTCCGCCCTGCCAATTGGTTTAGAAGTTTTCTTTTCATTGATTTTATTTGGAGCTGTTTTGGGGGGAGTAGCTCATTCGAGACTTCGAGCTCCGAGTTGCTTCTCTGGCCTCTTTATTTCTCTCCTAGTATTGTTGAGATTCAGCTTTCCAGACGTCTCAGTTTTCAACTGGTATTCGAGTCATATTCCAGCAACTTCTAACTCTTTCCGGTTGTGTCTTCAACTTTCCTCCTTTCGGTTCGGATTGATCTTCATCGCAGGACAATTCATAGAGTTGTTCTTGGTGTGAAATCCATTTCCTAGTCGACGAGTTCCTTTATACCCGTACGAGGATACGATATCTACTCGATACCATTATAAGCGTTGCCAGCTTACATGTTGAAGTGGCACAGGAATTCAAGCATATGGGCTACTGATAATATACACGGTTGAACAAAAGAATGGACTCACTGAAAGTACTGGTTTGCACTTGACGAATCCTGCTAGCTGTTCCATTTGATTCGAAAAAATATACGTCGACACACTTCACGCACACATTAATATACCTTGAAATATTGCATGGCTCCCTCAGATGCTTCTTCCAAGAAGAGGGCTGAGTCCGAGTCGCCTGAACCTCCGCTATCTGCAGCGGAAGCAGCAGGAGAAAGCTCTCCACGAGAAACACATTCACCACCACATTCGGTGATATCAACACTTTCAGCGGACGTGGCAGCGACTTCGTCAGCATCACCAGTCTCCGCAACATCGACGCACAGAACAGCGACACGGTCAGGAACACCATCCTCCACGACAGCACGTACAACAACGCCCTCTGCAACATCGTCTTCGGGACCAACAAAGCCATCCAAGCGCTACAAGTCACACCGTCAGACCGATCCACCAAGCTTTTTTAGTGGACCTCCACCCCGTCCACGGGCTCACAGCGTTGCAGGAATCAGGCTGTCGGCCAGACAACGAACCGCTATAGCATGTCAGTACTGCCGGCGTCGAAAGGTGAGTATTACAGAAAACGGATAAAGAAAATAAAAAAATCCTACCTGCAGCAATGAGGAATAATTATCTTGAAATCTGGTTTCTTCTATTGCTCTTTGCTTGCAGGTAGTCTTTTCAGTGGCCGTACTGAGATACATATATCTAACAACAGATCCGGTGCTCTGGGTTTGATCCTTCGGTGGAAAACTCGAAATGTTCAAACTGCATACGGTACAACCAGCACTGTTTATTTACACCTGTAAGCTCATCTGCCATGCACACGCTGGCCGTCCCTTCAGCTTTTGGTATTCCTCCCGGTGCGTACGCCTATAGCCCTTATCCGTCGCCGGGATCCCAGCACCAGGCTTTACCGGCTGCTGGTTACGATCCCTATGGAATTGCATACCCATCGGTTGACCCTTTGCAGATGCTTCAGCCGGTGCTGCTCATTCCCGGTGGTCCTAGTAGTGGAATCGGTGGTAGTGGTAGTGGTGATGGTGGAAACCCCAGTCTTCCTCGGTTCCAGCATAGCTCTTCTATTCCTTCAGTCGGTCCTGTTGTTCACCCTACCATGCTGACGGCAGAGGGTGGTAACATTTACCCAACGAGCTCGTCTTTCCAAAGTCGACGCCCATCACTCCCGCCATACTCGCACCGCCAGTTCTATGATTCACCTGCCGTGCTCAATGCTCCGGATAGAACCACACTTGATCCACAGTATGTACGCCATGCCCAACCTTTGCTGTCGTCACAACTGCCACCACTGCAGTCCCAGGTCCAACCGCAGTTTCAACCTCAATTGCAGCCTCAATTGGCGCCACAATTGCCTTCACAGATGCCCTCTCAAGTACCGCTGCAATTCCCGTCGCAGTTCCCCTCACAGCTGACTCCCCAGAGCCGTTACTCAACGGTTTTACAGCCGTCGAGCGCTCAGATAGGTAGTGGTCTTCCAATATCGCCGTCACAGTATCCTCTGCCTCCTTTATCAAAGCCAAGAACAAGTGGTGGGACTGTCACTGTCAATCTTTCCCCGTTGCCAGGACATATGAGTGCAAGTCACTCTTCTGGAGAATTGAAGATGTCTCCTGTCGATACAGGTCCTGCTGTGATTTCTCCAGACGTGAAGGAACCAAAATCTATCGGGAGAGCAGATACGCAGCAAGATGGAGCGTTGGAGAATTCGATTCAGCAGCATTCAGCTCCAGAAGATACCAAAAGCCATGCTGATGGATCACCACAGCTGAATCCCTCGCAAGACCAGCCATTAGATGAATCACGGTCGTCATCGCCAGAAAAAGATAGCAAGCGAGGGAAGGTTCACATTTCCGATCTAGTAGAATAGACGGCCTAATTATTTATTCTCCTATGGAGTTGTATAACTAATTGTATATTACACATTGCCGACTAGGATAGAGGCTTACAGGAGTTTTTGTAGTTAAATTGTCGTATCTTATTAATGCAGCTGAGATATCGGTGTTTCGTCAGGATTCGTGAGCAGACTTTATCAGTTTGTCGTTTGGGAGTCGTACACTTGTTTTCTTTAGTTTATTCCAGTAGCTACAAGAATTCTGTGCCTCGATATTTGTTGCACATTTAGTATGTTCATCCGTGAACCGCCAGACGATTTACAAGTATACATCTTGAAAGCCTATAACGATCTACCCCACGCTCAAGAGCGTTGTGATTATTGTCTATATTCGTGGGTATTCTGGGTATTGTCAAAAATATTTGTTGAGTAGAAGTACCCCTTTTCATGGGTATTATGGCTGCTGATATTTGTTTTAACAATCTGTTTCCATCTAGAACTGAGTTAGGTAGCCTTCGTGCTATTGTTATATGGCCCACTCCAGAATTTTGTTTATCGATGACAACAAAACTCAGGTACAAACGGAATAAATCCGTCCAATTTTCACTTAATTCTCCAAGTAAGTCATTAAAACCAGCTAGCCTTACGAATATTCCGTCAATACTGATCTTCTGTCATTTCGATGCAGTGATTGGTTACAGTTTTATTGGTGTGAAGTCAGTATCATCATGCCACCATTCCTTCGTCGTTCATCATTCTTTGCATCATCAGTTGACCAGATTAACAAGCGACATCGCTTCAATCAAGCAGTCATATCTTTCAGTGCTCGTCAATAACTTTGGAGAAGCAATTATTGCTCAATGCACAGACATATCCTTTCCCAGATGGGAATACCCGGATCTAATTAGATTTCCAGCTACGGCCTCACTATTCGTCTAATTTCATGAAAAGAGCCGAAAGCCGAAAGCAGTAATGCTGAAAACAGTCTTCGTTAGTATCGTATCAGTCCAGTCCTGGAAGTTTGGGTAACCCAGATTCCTAAGTACTTCTCTACATCATCCCAATACTTTCGTACACATTAGACACCCCCCGCCCTATGATATAACTCTAGCAGTGTCTCTTAATTGACATCAATATATCGCCAGTTTTTCATTGGAAGCAGTTCACATACCAGCACTCGATCAAACCGCAACATCATGCCATTTTCAGTCACCGATTGACCGAACCGTGTCACAGCACACAGCTCAAATCAGTCAACTTCCAGTAATTGCCAATTTTCATTGCCAATTTTCATTGCAACGCAACGTAATATTAACCATGTCAGGCAGCTTGACTTAAATGAAGCCATACCGCTGACATACTGCACTTATCTATATCATAGTAGTTACTAGCTATTATCATTATATAAATCATGATTAATCATCCAGGCTGACTACATACGGTCGTTTACATGGCCGAACATATGTAACCTGCACATCATCATCCCCAGATCGAGTCCTTTTGGCTCTGCTTGGGGCCGTCGCAGTTCGTAACGGTAAAATGCCAAGCGGCTGCAAGTTAGCAACCGACGCATTCTTGGTCATAGCCACAGATGATGCCGGAGTGGCTAGCATTGCGGAAGCCGTGGCTGCTCGATATGCTGCCAGATTGTTGTGATCAGGCAGTCGGAACCCAGACAACTGCTGAGATTGACCGTGGCTTTGATGCTGTTTATGCTGGTACAGACGCTGTTGCTGGACCTGAGGCTGTTGGTGCTGCAGGTACAGGTTCTGATTCTGGTGGTGGTGGTGCTCGTGCTGTTGGTGCTGCAGTGCCTGGTGTTCTACCTCAAGCTGGCGGGCCCTCTTCTGGAGCGCAACAGTCTTACGAATAAACAACCACTCGTCGCGCATCGTCATGTAGTATGCCGATGCTGGCGATTTGGCCACGTCGTCCGGCACAGGCGTTGGCGGGAACGACACGTCGGCGCCAGCAGAGCTGAAAGTCGTTGCGCTCACACCGCTGCTGCTGCTTCCATCAGAAGCCACTCCGTGGGCTCCTACTGCATTCAAAACAAGATTTCCAGATGGCGCCGGGGCACTAGGAGTAGCAGCGACCACCACAGGATGGCCACCACCTGTCAGATCAATAATATACTCCCAGGGATCCTGGGATAGGTCGGCGTACTCGATATTAATGGACGAGTCGAGCGAGCGTATGCGTCGCTTCCACTGCTCCGGGTTCTCAGAAGCGCTATATAGAAGAACAGTGCTCCATCTGTTGTACACATCCTGGGCAACGTGGAGTCTCCAGTCCGCTGCTTTGAGGAACTGGATCTCGTTGCCCGTCAGCTCCTTGACGGACAGGCCGCTGATGCGAGACCAGGCACCAATGCTGTAGTTGCGGTCCTGGAGGCACTTTGAAGCCAGCATCAGGCTGGCCAGGAAGGTCCGACGGGGACAATGCAGGGCAGTACTATGCAGGGTGCCGTCTCGAGAGTGCTCAAAAATGAACGGCTTGACCACCACCAGGTAGTAGAGCGACACCTGGAAGGTACTGTACGAGGTACGTGATCGCTTGAGCGTCTCCTGGATAAACCGGCGCAGTGGCATCGAGCTGGGCGACGAGGTGGCGGACCGCGAGCGCGAGCTCACTGGCGGATTCCAGATGGCATCGATCAGCAAAACTGCTGACCCCACCATGGCTTCCACAAAAACCGTCTTGCTCTCTTCGCTCTTGAGAAGCGTCGACACCACCTGCTGTGAGGTCGACCGCGGAACCGTACCAGGACACGCTGATGGGACCGTCGACATCACGCTGGGAGCGACCGTAGCAGGCGCCACGATATGGGCAGAAGAATATGCAGAATAGGGAGCTCCTCCATTACTATTATGGAGTGTGACGAGGTGACCAACTTCATGTGCGCCAACAGCCGCTATGTCTGGTTCGCCCCCCACGTCAATAGCCGCTTCACAAACGCCTCCGATAATAGACTCATTGGCCCCAATAACAACAGTTTCATGAGCACTCTCGATAGCTTCATCGCCCGCTTCGTCAATATCTCGAGCTCCAAGGCGACGGTGCCCAATATCAGCTCCAATGCGAACGCCTCCAACCTCACAGTCAGCATCAACATGGGCGTCATCAGAATGGGCATCACCGTTCACAACGCTAGCAACTGGCTTGGCCATCACCTCCATCTCAGGCGAGCTGGTGGTGGCAGCCGAGTCGCAGCCCGACGACCCGCTGAAGACGGACTCGTCTGAGCTCGATCGGATCTCGTCGCCCAGATCATGGACGGGAATGGAGTGCAAGCACGCGTCCACGAGCTCTCGTGAGTGCATCGAGCACGACAGAGACAGCGTGGAGGGCAGCATAATAAATAAATAACACACACTACCGATAGCAGGGGCGCGCGCGCACCGTCCGGGGATCCGTAGGGCTGCTGAGGCCTGCTATTTATCGGTTGTTAACGTACACCGATGTCGGTCGAGATGAGTCTTTGTGATGGGGTGCGCCGCAACGGGCTAGGGTCACGATAGGCACCGATGAGTCAGGAGCCCTCTGCACTGTGGTGAGTGTAGAGAGAGAATAGCAGCGCGGGGCTGGCACGACCGGGAAGTTGCAACAGTGGCGAGGGCGTGGAATTGCCACCTCAGTAGCAGACAGTACGGGTTCGGCAACGGCGTTTAAAACACCATTGCGCGCTCAGTCACCTTCGGACAACAACAACCACAAAAAAAAAAAAGACTGCAACCACACGGCAGGTGGTCAGAAAACAACACAGAGATTAGGAAAACAGTGGTCTCGAAAAAGCGAGCTCCAACAAATCAACCCAAAAAAAAAACCTTCAACCCACAAGGTTCACAGCGAGTTCGCAAAAAACCCTAGAAGGACACCAAAAATAAGCAGTTTTTTCCCTCTGACTGATTGCCTATGCACAGCAGGGTAGTCCGTCGCGAGGGTAGGGAAGGACCAGTCGGATTGGCAGCAACAACGGTTGTTCCACAAGGTTCGGACAGCTGGAAGGGCGTCGTCGCGGGTCGTTAGGTCAGTTCAGTGACAATTCAACGGCCACAGCGAAGAAAAACTACCTGTAGATAGAACCTGGGAGAGCCAAGGTGTTGACAAGACGACAACCGGTGCCTGCCAGTGTAGAGGCTCGCCGCACCGGCCCAAGCCAATGGCCAGGCGGCTAAATAAGCCAGTTCTGGGCGGAGCCACAGCGATTGTCACGGTGATGCCTTAAACGGCACCGATTCCACGGCTCCGAACCGGGGTTGGGACACGGCACCGGTGCGGCCGATGGTCGGGCAAGGGTATGTGACTAACTCGCAGTGACTCAGATGGCACAGGTTTTGGGGGGAGGGGGGAGGGCCGGACGGGCAGGGCTGGCAACGGTGGCTCCGAACCGGCACACGGGCGGGCTTTCAGGAGTTTTTTGTCGGGGTAATCAGCACGGAGAAATTTGCTAACTCTCCGTACTGGCCTGTTTTGATGTGCGATGCGGCACTCACGGCTGGCACTCTGGTCTAGACTACTACCCTACCGCCTACTGCCGGCATGATGACGCGTCGCGCTATGCACTGGCATTTGGCACGGCTGGCTGACGTGCGCTCAACGCTAAGTGAGTATCGGCACAAATGCGGTGCAAGTGCGTACCACACACAACACCGTCCAAACTGACTACGACGTACAGATGACGACCATTGAGTCGCAGCACCAAAAGTGGACTGCGTCGGGTGCAGTATAGCGACAGAATGTGGGATGCATGCAACCGGGTCAGTACTTGAAAGACTGGGCACACTGAGTGGGGTCGGCATACACACACACGCACACACACACACACACATCCATGGGAGTTGTTAACGTACGGCTCTACAAGCGCTTGACTACGAATGAGGTATTTGTAATTGCTAATTATTGGCGACGAGTAACTAGGGAGCGCTAAGTAGCTGACTGCTTTATGTGTTAAAAGGCAAAACTGCTTTATTCCAAATGTCTCAGAAGTTCGCATATCACAAAGTTCGTCGTGTTCCAGCAGTAATCGTAGTACCTTTCTGTCGAGAGGGATGATTCACCGTATGCACGTACCATGGATGCTGCGGGTGCTGCAGTCCAATGCCATGCATGATGCACTGTAATCTCACAGACCACACTTAACGGCGAGTAACCCGAAAGCAATCAAAAAAAAAAAGTAGTCGCTTCAAACAAAAGTCGGATAACAAGATCACTAATACAAAAAAAGCAAAAACTTTACATGGATCGGTCGGTTGGTAGCAGTCTAATCGGTCAGCCAGTAGCCGAAGTAGTCACTTTAGCTCGTTGGGCTCACCCCCTACATGCATTAGATTCATATTCATTGTAGTAGAACTAAACTGACCTGCTACTAACAAGCTACTTAACCAATACTAGTCGATCAGCAGGCCCATGCCGCCCAATGTACTCGGTTACTGTGTCCCATACGTATTCGCACACATCGGTAATTTTTCAGCTCTCGTTCAACTGCGCAGCAGTTGCAGCAGCGCGACATAGTCGCGAGACACCTTGAAATGGATTCATATTGAGCAACCGGTCGAGTTAGGCGCAACTTGTCTGACTTCCGCGACTCCGTCGCGCTGTGGCAACTGCTGCGCAGTTGGGGCCAGGACATTGGCTGGGTGACAGACCGCCAAGTGTTGTGTCGAGCGGTTTCGCTTACGCTAATTGACTCCACATCAGCTCCCCAGCAGTCACCACAGCGCAATGGAGTCACAGCGTCAGCTCGGTACAACCAGCAGTCAATTCCACTGTGAACCACAGCTCCACCGGTCGGCACATACCCTACACTCTATTATTGACCTCGCAAGCACTATTATTGAACCGTTCAAGCACGATGTCGACGCCTCATGCTGCTCGCGGGGCTGCGCTTATCTTATCAGGTGCTGGGCGGCTTCTGGCATCACCACAATATGAATGGACCAGACGCGAGGTCGTCGCCAGCGGCAGCTTCGCCTCAGCCTCCGCAGCATCTGTCTGAATTCTACTCATTTGTGAACCCCGCGCTGTCGTCGCCAGCGCTGTCCAGCGCCTCGCAGCATGGCAACGGTGGTGGTCCACGCGATGCCCCGACCCACCAGCTGGCTGGTGACAGTCCCTTCACGAGAGCCCATGCTCGCGCGCACTCGTCTGTGTCGGTCGCGAGCTCGGACCGTGCTGGGTCGCCAGCAGCCCCTCACGACCCCACCGGAATCCACCGTCCCGCGTCGGGGCCTTCGGGCAACGGGTGGCTGGGAATGCTGCGCAGAGCGTCCGTGTCGTCGTTCCGCACCAACGCGTCCACTGCGTCGGCTGCGCAGTTCGCCAATGTCGCCAACAGCCACCCAGACCTGCCTGCGCTCATGACGTCGTCCCAGGTGGCGGCTGACACCGCCAGCTACCAGGCGCTGCTGGACGCAGCTGCCCACTACCGCGAGTCGGTGCTGGCCATGTCCAAGGCAGCTGCCGACTTCGGCACCGCCCTAGAGCAGTGCTCGCGGTGCAAGGGCGCTGGATCCGCCTCGTCGGACGGACTGCTGGCGGCGGGGGGACTGCACTACCTGGTGTCGAACCACCAGCAGATCCTCGCTAAGAGCATCCAGTCGGCGTTCGAGGTACCTGTGCAGCGCCAGCTCGACGCGTACAAGCGCGAAACGCGGGCCGCCGAGCAGGCGTTCAAGACAGAGCTCGGCGACAAAACAAAGCACCTCCGCCAGCGGGAGCGCGAGGTCCAGCGCATGGCCCATCGACGGCTACGGCACCTCGGCGAGTACCGCAGCTACCTACAGGAGCTCACGTCGCTCATAGACGAGATCGACCTGCTCAAGTACAACTACTTCCAGTCGGCATACAACCTTGCCGACGCCACATCGAGCGAGGTGCTCAACTATGCTGCCTCGGTGGTGCGCGCTGAGGTGGAGATCTACGAGGGCATTGCGCGCAAAGGGTGGTCTGGCGGCGGCCTAGAGGACCTCATCGCGACCTGCCCGGACCCGTTCTCGGTTGACGATGATGACATGAAGCTGGCGATCGTGGAGGGGCACTATGGCGATGGGGACACCATCCGGCAGCGCCCTGCCAAGCACCATCAGGAAATATTCACCGTACTGCCCACCGAGTCTATTCTGTCCCGCGCAGGCGATCTCAGCCACACCGGCACACGGCTCGACGACGACAACGAGGATGCCATCAACAGTCTGAGCATTGCCAACGGGGCCAGCAGTGTGGACAGCGCCAGTAACGCTGATAGCACGCGAAGCGACCACGAGCTGACTGATCACGACGACAGTTTTCTGACGGGGCCAATAGTGGCCAATGCGCCGTCGACCCCAGTTTTGCATAGCCAGCGCTCGCTGGACGATGTCATTGGCTTTTCGGGCTGGAACCACGGAGTGAGCTCCAGCACCCCTACGTGACAACAGCCTGTTTAACGCCGACTAGCGAGCAGTTGATGTCCAAGCTTTATCAAACATAAATTGCACCCAAGCGCAGTCCACGGTCTCAGTCCGTTGGCCATTGTCCTCGCCCAACTGCGCAGCAGTTGCTACAGCGCGACGGAGTCGCAAAAAGTCCGACAAGTTCTCCTTATTTGGAATAGTTATCACAGACGGATATACCGCAAGGCATTGTTTGCGACTCCGTCGCGCTATTGCAACTGCTGCGCAGTTGAGGCATGGATACTCATACTGACAATGTTTCAACTAGTATGGTATCGACGACAGCAGCCAAAGTCCGGGAGCTAACAGCTTGTCGTGTGTTGTGACAGTATATGACGCCAGAGCTCGTTTCAGCAAACTGTCGGAGATGCTGTATTTTGAAGCACCACGAATGTTGAGAGTTCGTTTTTTTGGACGTATCTAATGGCTGCTCTGGGTTATATTCCTAGTAACAATGATGTCAACAATTTTTAACATTGTTCCACTCAGCAATACTCAACAGTATTGATTGCTCTATTGTATGTCATAACTGACTTACTTTTGCATAAGACGTCGTACAGGCGCCCAATGGATGGTGGTGCCTGGTGACATGTCTATAACATCCCACCTTACTCATATAGTCTTGCAACAGTCACCTCAAAAGAGGAACGCATAGTCTTGAAATAACATCTCGTCTATACATATATAGGAAAAAAATTATCATCGCACTAACCCATTCAATTCAATTCAATTCAACTCAATTCAATTCAACTCAATTCAATTCAACTCAATTTGCTAGCAGTGAAGTATCACCAGTTTGGCAATAAAATGACCATCTGATTAGCCAGTAATCACTGATGTACTCTGGCATGCACTGCTTCGAAACACTGAGAAAATACAGTTCGACAATACTGGGCCCACAACATTCTAAACAATACAATAATATAGCCCAACGGCAAGAAAATCAATTTCGATTTACAAAAAAATCTACACAATAACTCCCAGTTTTACCACATAATACCTTCAGAGACATGACCCTACATCTAGGTTCACTACAGACATCCCCAAGCGGTCTATCAAAAACTCTATCCTTCAGCTGGCCACCTTCTCAGCCTCGGCAGTCACTGCCTTGGATTGTTCCGGCTTGGTACCGCTGATAATCGCCTGGAACGCCCCTGTTGGACTGTTTCCGAGGGCTCGCTGAAAGCTGTACAGCCGGGTGAGCTGGTAACCGGCTACGGTACCCAAAAAGAAGTTGACAGATGCGAGAAGGTAATTCTTGGGCTTGATGATGAGGCACCATCGTGTCCAAATGACTCCCGTTGCGCAAAGCGCTATCTGCTGTGTTCCAGATAAGGTCTCCACTGGTCGCTGCATGTCGTTAATCCCGGCAACCACCAACGACCACTTCATCACAGGGGCCTGCTGTTAGCACTGCCTTTTTTGTTTCGTTTCCACCCGACATGTATCCACGACTGAGCTTACCCAGAAATGGACCGTCTTGGGTCCGGTCTCAGAGTTGAGGAACCTGGCAAATCTCGAAGCTCCTGCTGATGCCATTATAGTGTGAAGTGAAGGTGGATGACTGGTTCCGTTTCGCGGAGTATCCGTGCCCTAGCTACGCTGCTGACTGTAGACTGAGTCAGCCAGCAGCCCCTAGCGAGTGGGAGGGTCCACCCAATGGTTATTTTGACATTTAAAACCGCGTTGATAAAAATAAAGATCGTGACAGAAAGTCACAGGACGTTTGAAATCTTGTATCGATGGTTCAGTTGTGGCTGTGCTGTGGTCCATTGAAGCCTGTTTTAATTCTGTGTCGCGGAATGCGAGATGTACGATGGTAATATAGGTGGGCACCTGCATCCTGTCAGTCACCTATTTAGCCAACATTGTCCTAACAAACATCCAAAGCATTCATCAACATGCAGTGGCAATGTCTCAATTCCAACTTCTAAGCAATAACCAGCACTTGTAGTTTCTGTTGCATATTCCGTAGAGTGTTCGTCCGACAGTGGCTGTCGGTTCAGTAGCTTCGAGTGCCGGCTCCTATAGGCACCGCCGCACAACACTTTTCGCTGCTGATTCGCTCAGTTCTCACTTCACCATGTCGTCGGTCAAGTACGTCTTTCCCAAGGCTCTCAAAGAGCTGCGGTTCCACTTGTCGCAGACCGATGCTGCATCGAAGCATCTCAGGTAATGTGCTGAAAGGTAATCCATCGTGCTAACGCCCAGGTCCGTGTTGACTAAGTGGTATCCAGCATTGAAGAAGAACAATCCAAATATCCCAATTCTGATCCGAGAGTCGGCTGCCGCGGTTCCATCGGCCTATGTTCGATACGGTGAGTGGAATGGCTGCTGTTTGCAACGTGCTAACTAGAATTCGGCAGGGAGTCCAAGGTTCTACTGGACCAGGCGACGTCGACTGCCGACGTCGAAAAGGCATTGAGAGCTCTTATTGAGAAAAGCTTGTAGATTATACGTTAGAAATTCATTGCTCAAGTTTTGCAGTCTGTCGCAATTTGGGTCTTCAGATTGTAGCTCCATAGCTGCGAGTTGCAGTCTACGATTGTCGAGCAGGTTTCGGCAAACTTAAGTAAACCGCGATACAGACAAATGTTGTATTTGTTAGTTTTCACGGCGTGCTCCGCAATGTGTTACACAAAAGGATACTCCGATTCTTTTGACGCAAGTTTGCTTCTTTTGTTTACAGCGCTAAACTGTGGTCTGACGGACGCCACCTTGAATCTTGCATTCATTGGTTTATGCTATGCACCGCTGGTCTTAAATACGAGCGAAGGGTAGACCCTACTGATTCCATGCTGATGGCACTCAAATCAGTCCAGGAGGCTTTTCTGGAACAGTTGACTATATACAAGTATACTCGTACAATGGGTCAGATACTGTTGAGCCGTACTGCTGTACAGCAGCTTTCCTGAGTCGCTGTACGTGATTCCGGTGCCCTGCTTAGCTTCTTTTTGTGGTAATGTGCCAGCTGCTAGAACCCGCCAAAGAAACTCAAGACTCGAATCCACCCCAGAAAAGACTTCTTCTGTTTGTTTCTAATATTTTTTAAATTTTTTTATTTGCTTTATTTTCGAAAATCCTCCCGTCTGTAACTACTTAACTTAGAGTGAAGAAATGCCTATAAATCTATGCGCGTCTATATATGCGCTTCACGCCCCACCTCACTGGTTGACATCTGCCCATCTACTCGCGCGCATCGACCTCGTTGCTAATGGACAAAATCATCCAGGATATCAACGTCCTGGTGGACTCGGCAGTGGCAAATTTGACGGCCTCGGTGTCGACTATTCCGGGCTCGGCCATTGTCATCCGCTATGTGCGGTCGTCGTACCAGCATGACCCGGTGCGGTCTGTGCTGGAGTTGTTTCTGCTGCTGTTTGCAGTGCGCTACTTTCTGGCCTCCAAGTACTCGTACAACAAGCAGAATTACGTGGCGTTGACGGATGATGAGGTTGATGAACTCATCAACGACTGGCAGCCGGAACCGCTTATCCGGCCAATGGACACCCGCGACGTGACGCTGGCAGGAGAAGTCCCTGAGATAATCGGCCACAATGGGCCCGTGGTGCGTCTGGCAGGGTTCAGCGAAGACACCACCTTCATCAATCTCACGTCCACCGACGTGTACAACATGAACAACAACCCGGAGCTGAAGGAGGTGGCCATTAGGTCGATCAGAAAACACGGTGTGGGCTCGTGTGGACCTGCAGGGTTCTACGGACACCAGGATGCCCACGACGGGTGCGAGAAGGCTCTGGCGCAGTTCCTGGGCGTCGACAATGCAATTCTCTATTCCCAGGATCTCGCGACCGCGTCGTCGGTGATTCCGTGCTTTCTCAAGCGTGGCGACGTCATTGTGGCCGACTCGAAGCTCAACATCGGCATCCAGAAGGGTATACAGCTGTCGCGAGCCACAGTGCTGTGGTTCGAGCATAACGATATGGACGACCTGGAGCGTGTAATGAAGCAGGCAAACGCCAAGCAGAGAAGAGGTCCTCTGCCTAGGCGGTTTGTGATCGCAGAGTCCATTTATGCCTCCCAGGGTGACAGTCCCGACCTGGCAAAAATCATCGCCCTGAAGAACAAGTACAAGTATCGACTGTTGTTGGACGAGTCGTACGCACTGGGAGTACTTGGCTCCACGGGAAGGGGTCTTGTAGAGGAGCTGGGCATCGACCGAGAGCGCGACATCGACATAACTATCGGAGTGCTGTCGTCTGCATTTGGGTCTGCTGGTGGCTTCTGCGCCGGTGACGCTGGCATGGTGGAGCACCAGCGCATCACCTCGCTTGCATACACGTTTTCCGCCACCATGCCAGCGTACTTGGCGAATTGCACCACGGCGGTAGTGGGGATGTTTTCAGATCCTCAGTTTCGCCAGACCCACTTCGCGTCTCTGCATGCCAAGTCACAGTCGTTTAAAGATGTGCTGGCCAGATCCAAATACATAGACGTGACCACCGTTGACAAGTCGCCAATTCTTATTTTGCGGGTGCCTGAATCTATTCTGAAGCGCAAGCTCAAAGGAGTAGAAAATCCCAACGCCCAGAGCCTCGAAACCGATCGTATTTTGCAGTCGATTGTGGCATACGCATTGGACCATGGCGTGCTGATCACCCGCTTGAAGATGCTGCAAGAATTTGAGCGGTTTCCGGTGGAGCATGCCATCAAGATCAACGTGAACAACGGGCTGAATGACGACCAGCTGTTAGCAGCCGCTAAAGTCGTGAGTGACGGATTCCGCCACGTCCTACAGTAGTGTACATATACAACATAATAAAGTGCCATGGCCAATGCTGATGTTTCCAAACACGCATTCTGAAATGTATAATATAATAAATGAACAAGAGCTCGAGAGAAAGTTGGTGGAGCTATTGTGGTGAAGTGAATCTCCGATGTATCATTGAAATCTGGCAGGTGATAGGTGACAGAAAAAAAGCGAAGCAAAAATATTAATATTTCGACTACGTTCATCGCTATTTCCACGTAGTTGGCAAACAGACATCATTGAATTGAGCTAGGAAATCTGAAATCGCATCATTAGCACACAACTTCACTAGTACAAGTATTGCTCAAAAGCGCAATTGTCACGTAGCAAAACAATGTTTAAAGCATTGAAAGTAACAGAGCAAATGATAAATATTAAATAATAACTGAGCCTTCAAGCAATTATATATATTAAAGGCCGATATAATGACTACATGTTGTACGCCTGTTCAACTTCGTTCCACGCATTTCTCGGTAACTGACAGCCGCGCTAATTCAGCATCTGATTTTCATGTGGGGTCTTGGATCCAGAGGTAGCCAGCCAGAACCTGCAAAAGCTGATCCACCGGCCCAGCCAGTGCTTCTCGAGGACCTGCCACCCAAGTTCGAAGACAAGGGCAGTACGAAGCCAGATAGCGGCAAAGTTCTGCAGACGGCCATCAACTCCATTTCAGCTGACGACTTCACCAAAGTACATACGATTCCATGCTTCAGACAGGGCATTCTGTCAGGACTTGGCGTAGGTACCGTCATTTTCGCCGTCCTAGTTACGACGAGATCTTCTCTGTGGCGAGGACTCAACTGGGGAATGGGGGGCTTCATGGTGGGCTCTGTAGCGTCGTGGGAGCAGTGTCGAGCCAAAATGCGCCAGCAGAAACGCAATGCCCAGACTGTGCATAAGGTTCTTCGAGCAAAAGGCAATCCTTCGATAACACCACCACCTCCACCTTCCAACTAGGTTCGCATCCCAAGTGTTGCCCAGCTTAGGTATGGTATCATTGCATCAACATGGCACATCAGGCAAATCAGCTCATGCGGAATCAGCGACATAGCATGACTATCTGTTCCTCGAAAAGAAAAGAAAAAAAAAAGCTGGCTAAGGTTCTGGCATAAAATCTGCCTAGAATTGTGCCTCAAAGTGTTATTTAAAGTCGTTGGATGTGATAGACTCCCAGCCTGTACCAACAGTATTGCGAATTGCCAATGTTAGCACAAACTGTAAGGCGAAGTCTATTGCTAACTCTGCCGGTAGGAACTGAGGCCATCACCAGCTCTGGCTGCGTCCGCAAGTTTCGAACCAGCTTGGATTGGCTGTATTGTTGACATATCACCCCCTTGGCCCTGGCTAGTGCCGTCGCACCACTGTATATATATATTCTATAGTCGCATAAGAATTCACACATTTCTGCCAGCAGTTACGTAACTAGCGGCTGTGGATTATGGCCGTCGCATGGCTAAAAGCAACATGACTCGCACCCACCACAGTACCTTTGAAGCTTTCGTCGTGTGAGTTTGCAACTTCATGTCTACCTCCCTGCTAATGCAAGTTGCGTTCTATACGTACTACGTCTAGTGAAAGCGTTTATCTCTCGCTCAATTGAGTTGGCCATAGTTCATCCGCTTCTCAGCGTATGACTAGCAGAATGTTTCAGATTCACTCCAGCTAACATCAGCTACTCGTGTTTACTCAATCTATATTTGCCGGACTACCAATGGCAGGATTCTTGTTCTTCACGTCGGTGTTCCTGCTGTCCATGGTTTCTACTGTATCGGTGATAGGTCGTAAGTTACTGAACGCGGCATTGGAAAGCTAACACCCGCAGTCGCTATGTTCTCACCAATTGCTTTTGTGTTGGCGTTCCTGTCCTTCGTGGTTTGGCTGATGATGGTGGTCGTGTTCGTGGGCTACCAGTATCTGGTTGGAGACCGCAGCCTGCGTCAGCGTCAGAATCGTACAAAAGTTCGCAGTCACTGGCACAATTTTGCCGACACTCTCCCTGTCAAGCCAGCATTCCCCGACTTGGACGCCAGCAACGACGAGTCGCGAGATGGTGGTGAGCTGCTTGGAGGGCCCAGTGACCATGAGACCATTGACTTTGATGCAGGTACTGAAGCCGACGAGATTGAAGCCGACCAGATTGTCTCTGACGAAGAGAACGAAAAAGAGAAGGAGGAGCTGGAGGATGTGTGGAAAAAAGAAACGGAAGAAGAGGAGGACGAGAAGAAGAAGACGAAGAAGGAGAAGGAGAAGGAGAAAAAGAGAGACCGCGAAGAAGGCCCCCTGCAGCTAGATATGGAACCGGACGCACCGAACGATTCTGCGCAGGCTAGCGAGCCGCTGATGTCGCAGGACTAGGGCCCAATATGGCAAAAAGGTTTGCCGCTAGGTCCCGGCGACATGTGGCAGCCTAGCTGTGAACGGCAAAAATCAGAGCCGATCTGTTGATGTAGTTGGCTGGGTACAAAATATAATAAAATATTATATTATACATTTACGGACTAAATCTGTCTGCGGCAGGTTATGCTGTTGTGACCAGCGAATCCATGCGTTCCTCTGACCCTCTCTTCTGCTTTCCAACCTGTCTTGCTTCTGTTGAAACGACTTGTGTAGCTACCAGCGCTTGTTGACGGCACCCCCGCTCTAAAGCACTCATGTCTCACCAGTGCTTAGGCACCACCAAGGAGGGTCGGCGCTGTTTGGTGGTAGTAGCTGGCAGTGAGGTCTATTGTCGTCACCATGTTGATCAGGACGAGTCGATCGTGAAAATGATGAACTCTTTGTCGCTATCCACACGCACCATTTCGCCTGGCTATATATATGTCTACACGCTGGATTCGAGCCATTCTAACGTTCATATCTACGACCACAGCAGCGGCCAGTTCATGCCTATGACAAAGTCAAATAATGCCAAGCGCTTGATGGGCTATTCGCGCCACCACAGCTACCAGTCAGACGTATCCATAGACTCACATGTCTCGAAGTCATCAAGGGACAGTGTCTCTTCTGTTCTGAAAAGGCTATTTCGGAAAAGCGCCTATCCTAGGGATCCCAATCGTCACCAGCAGGCGTTACTGATCAAAGTGGGCCAGACGACAAAGGATCCAGTGAAACGATTGCAAGAGTGGAAGAATCAGTGCCGGCATCCAATAATACTGATGAGGCCTCCTCGAAATTCTGAGGCAGCATCTAGCTATAGTATGTCTAAACAGGGTTGGCCGACTCGACAGTGCCGCAAAACAGAGGCCGCCATTCACAAAGAGCTGCGAGCACTATTTGGAAGGGGCCATGTGCAATGCCGTGGCTGTAAAGATGACGGTCACCATGTAGAGTGGTTTCTTGTGCCTGCTGATAAGCTGGGCGCAGTATTCGCGACCATCCATTATTGGGTCGAACTTTACGCACAGTCGCATGACGACTGACCCAGCTCTATTTATTATGATTTTAAGTGGATTTGCATTGTTCTTTGTGCATTTATTTCAGTGGCTCTCAAACGTATAAGTTGTATAACTGAGGTTAAATGAATTCATATTCTTGGACTACTACATTGTGATCAAAAACTTACTGTGGAGGCTATATTATCCTATTCGTTATATATCGCTTATTTAGATACATCTGGGCAAGCATTGTGTCAAATGGGTTGAACCGTTTCCGACGAAGTGTTAAAAAAATTGCCCATATCAGACCAGTAGAGTGGCTTGACTAGAAATGTGAGGGCTCGTACGAGAGTTGAGAATCAGTCCACAAGCTCTCTACTGGATCGATGTCTTGGCCAACCCCACACAATCCTCCTTGCGCTCGCCAGTCTGATACCCGTTTAAGGCTTAACTCGTTAAACGTCTGGTCAACGGCTCTCACAAGTTCGTCAGATAGTTCCTTACTGTGACCAGGAGTCGGTGTAACTCGCAGTCTCTCCTGTCCAATAGGTACAGTAGGATAGTTAATAGCCTGGACATAAATATCGTGCTTAGACAACAGCATGTCTGAGGCAGCCTTTGCCTTTTCAGCATCACCAACAAGAATCGGAATAATATGAGACGGATTGGGAACCACTGGGATGTCGAGTTCGGTTAATTGGTTCTTGACATACCGAGTGTTGAGCTGTTGTGCCCGTCGAAATTCGTTAGTGCTGGCTTGAAAATCGATGGCCGCTCGTGCCCCGGCCATTACAGCAGGAGGCAGTGTAGTGGTGAAAATGAAACCAGGCGCATAAGACCGTAGCCAATCAATAAAATGGGCTGAACCAGCGACATAGCCGCCAACATTGCCGTAGGCCTTTCCA
Organism: Sugiyamaella marilandica; assembly: GCA_030563205.1. Taxonomy (NCBI): domain Eukaryota; kingdom Fungi; phylum Ascomycota; class Dipodascomycetes; order Dipodascales; family Trichomonascaceae; genus Sugiyamaella; species Sugiyamaella marilandica. The sequence goes on along the minus strand of JAKUBH010000005.1, from coordinate 89,017 downwards.
AGTGTGGCAGTAATAATATCAACACGGTCCATCACTGTGCGAGCTCGCTTAGGAGGTGCACCATACGCATAATGGTCAAAATCAAGATGTTCAGCCACCCCTGCGCCATGAGGCCCATACATTCCTACAGCATGGACTTCGTCTAGGAATGTCAGAGCACCATATTTGTCAGCTAGGTCACAGATTGCTTCAATAGGAGCTACAGATCCACACATAGAATACACACTTTCAAACGCAATCACTTTAGGAGTCGACACAGGGTACTGCTTCAGTTTGGCTTCCAAGTCTACCAAATCATTGTGTTTGAAAATCACCTTGCGCGCTCCAGAGTGTCGAATCCCAAGGATCATAGATGCGTGGTTGCTTTCATCCGAAAAGTACACCAGGTCCGGGAACCGCTGGCCAAGAAGACTCAAAGTAGCATCATTGGCAACAAAACACGACGAAAACACCAGTGCTCCACCTTTTCCGTGAAGCTTTGCAGCAGTCGCTTCCAAGTCTATGGCACTCCTATTGTGCCCAGCAATGTTTCTGGTTCCTCCTGCACCGGCTCCGTACTTGTCGACGGTGCTATGGATCGCTTCCAGAACCTTTGGATGGCCCCCCATCCCCAGGTAATCATTTGCGCACCAAACGGTGACCTTTTCGGATTCATTGGAGCGATGTGCTCGCGGAAACTCCTCGGCTAGTCGGTTGATGTTGTTGAAATACCGGTACGACTTGTCCTTCTTCTTGCGCTCCAATTCGTGGCGATACACTTTCTCGTATTCAAAAGGCTTTCCCGAGTGGGACACAGCATCTTTCTTGACCTCCTTGGAGTGCTCAGCCTGGAGAGGCAGCTCGACAAATAGCGACTCGGCACCAGCCAGGTTTGCGCTCGGATTTTGCGCTCCGACGTCCGGCTGCGACCGCACAGAGTCACCTACAGGCTTGCTCGCACTCGAGTACTCGCGCTGCTGCTTCTCAAGCGCCCGGCTCATAACTGGGCACATCCGAGCAGCGTTCGTCAGCGAAGACTGGCCATTGGTAGGATGGCCGCTCATGGACCGCAAGGCCGCAGTCGAAGTGTTCTGCAAAAACGGGCAGAGCGCCTTAGCTTGCTTCACAACTTTGTCCATGGCAAAAACGTTAAAATCCTCCTGTCAAAAAGCACCCTCAATAGCGTAACAGTAGCGGATCGTTGTTATTTATATGGGGAAGCTCGGCGATGAGTATGAAAAATACGTTAGGGTTGGGGCCTGCATGTGTGACCTATTAGCCACCTAAGCATTGGATAGTTGTTGATTCCGCGCCCAACGGCTACAAATAGCCTGACTGCGTCTGCATTATTTGCTCGTCAGTTGCCGGAATTCAACTCAATGACACAATTTTTATTGTCTTAAAAATCACTGCCTTCAAAATAATACGATTTGCTTTTATGTATATTTTACCATTGAATACTATCCAAAACTATCTCTAGCTTAGTAGTTTGACGGTACCGTTTTTTACCCCGCCTTTATAGTTGCCTAAGAGCAATATTCCGCGGATTCGGGCGTTACACACAGGGCAAGCCAAAAGCGCATATAGCTTGTAAGCTGGCGGTTAGGCGGAAGGCAGTCGGAAAGAAGGACAGCAAAAAAGTCTATAGATCCGTTACATTATAAATGCACGTTAATATATATCTACTAGGGAATGAAAGTCATTCAGTCGGATCTGAAACATAGACATAAATATCTTATTGATAATACAGCTGTTTTAAGTATTCATATAAGTCGCAGGATCAACACCTTCCTCTGGGAATTCAGTTATGTTGACCTCAAATCGCTCCTGAATCTTTTCAAGAACCTCGTTGTCCGCCTCGCTGCTGACAAACGACACCGCCAATCCCTTGGTACCGAAACGACCGGCTCGGCCAACTCGGTGGAGATACTGGTCGGCTTCGCCAGGCATATCATAGTTAATAGCCAAGTTAATTCGCTCCACGTCGATACCACGACCAAAAACGTCCGTGGACACGCAAATTCGTCGCTCAAACTCCTTGAACAATCGATATCGTTCAATTCGGTCCTTCTGATTAAGCGCGGAGTGGACAGCAATACTCGGGAACCCACACTCGTTGAGCAGCTTGTCAAGTTCACGAGCACGGAATGTCGACTTGACAAAGATAATCACCTGGTTAAAGTCCACTTGGTCGAGCAAGTCGTTCAATTTACGGTTCTTCTGGTTCTCCTCGATCTTGATGTAGTACTGTTGGAGACCATGCAGAGTTAGCTTCGTCTCATCGTCAACATAGATCTCCAGAGGGCTCTGCATGAACTTCTTGCACACGGGCCTGATTTCCTGGCTCAACGTGGCAGAGAACATCATAACCTGCTTCTGGTGAGGAGTTGCACGGAAAATCTCCTGGACATCCCGTCGCATGTCAACTGCCTCCAGGACCTTGTCACATTCATCAATGACAAATGTCTTGACATTGCTCAGACGGATATGCTTGTCTCTGACAAGCGCGTTCAAGCGGCCAGGAGTTGCCACCACAATATGGGGTGATTTCTCAGCGTCTTTCAAAATCTCAATGTCATTTTGAATGGGAGTCCCTCCGTAGAACACGGCGGTGCGAACATCCGGAAGGTACTTTGAAAATCGAGTGTACTCGTTGTTAATCTGGTACGCGAGCTCTCGAGTATGACAAAGCACTATCACCGACACCTCACCAGGAACAGGGTCAATCTGCTGAAGGGTGGAAACTACAAACACAGCGGTTTTACCAAGACCAGACTTAGCCTGGCACAAAACATCAGTACCAAGAATGGACTGCGGGATGCAAACCTGTTGCACTGTTGTTAGAATACTGGTATTCGGGATATTGATTCTTCTCCCTTGTCAAATGGCATCACAGGCATAGCCCATCTTTTCATCAACGGTATCAAAAAGAGATTAAAAACGGTTCTCATTCCAACAGGACACATCTTCACAATTGACCGGCTTACCTAGTAAACTCCTCCAACAAACACATCTCGCCTGTGGAACAGGTGGTCTAGCTGGATGCCCGCAAAAAAAGTAAATCATCTCATCACAACACACACTGCATTACCAGCTCAAAATAAAAAGGTCAGCCATTCTATATTCTGCGCAAGTTCACAACATAGCTGTTGCTAACTTTTTTTCTTCTTTGTTTAGAGCATTAACTCATAACGCGACAGTGATGGTACAACACGACTGCAGACAACAGAGCATCGCAGCCATCCAAACCAAAAAAATAATTTATGAAGCAAAGTGAAGACATAGACGAGGCCGTTGTTGATTGAGAAAGCGCGTTGCACCACAAGGATTTTCGTTGATGATATGAAGATAGACTGTGCCTCGTGACATTTGACAAAAAAAGTCGCTAACTAACCTTCTGAAGGATGCTCAAAACCACAGTCGCCAACCGCCCGCAGAAGCTCTGGCTTGAGCAAGAAGTCCCGGAAACCAGTCGAGTGGATACCCACATAAGACCCTTTCTTGTCTCCATTTTCCTGGACACCAGTGGCAGCGGCCTTCGCGTCAGAGTCAGCCTGTGTAGTTGGTGCAATGACCTCCTCGGTATCCGAGTAGTCTAGCAATTCTTCTTCACCTCCGTGGGACATTTTTCTTCTTTCGTTTCTATCAACCTTTTAAAAGTGTCACACAATTAAGTCGATGTCAAGAAGCGATGTTGTTCTTCGACCCGCCCTTCTATTCGTTTATGGGTCTCACGGCACATTGTGGTCCAGTCCTGAGATTACTCATGGTGCTGATCTCATCTGCTTACCTCAGCCGCGAATAAGCAGCCGAGTATGTAGTGAGAGCGTAGAGTCAGGGAGGTTACCGATATTTATCGGGAATTTATATTTTCACTATAAACAACATCATTTTTAAGTATTATTAGGCAGTCATTTTCTATATTATTAGCTAAAAATCCGTTATTTTCGTCTATAGACCAGCATTACTCATTACTATTATACATTTCGGAGATCCTGTAGACGAGCTATAGCTTTGGGGTGCTTTTGAGCAGCAGCCTTGTAGTACCAGCGCTTTGCCTCGTCGATATCTGGTCTGACACCAATACCCACCTCTGAGTAGTAACCTAGAGCATATTCGGCTTTGGCGAGACCCTTTTCAGCAGCCCTGCGAGCCCATAGGTATGCCTCGGTATCGCTCTGGGAAAGCACGTTCTCAGATCCAGTGAGGTACCACCCAGAAAGAGCCAGTTCACTTTCTGGCTCACCCCGCTCAGCGGCCCTGCTATACCAGGCAATGCTACGCTTCGGATCAATTTGGCAACCCAAAGTACCGTACTCGTAAGCACAGCCGAGCCGGAACTGCGACGGCGGGTATCCTAGTTTGGCGCCCTTCACAAACAAATCGAACGCCTTCTGCTCATCCTTAACGAGTACCGAAGCTCCCAAGTCATTAATATCATTAGCATTTGCCCGCACAGAGTCTGCACGTTCATACAGCAGTCCCAACTCATGCACCGCGTGCGGAGTTTCGCTGTCTGCTCTGTCAGCAGCCCGCTGAAGCCATGTAACCGCCTCAATTATACTCTGCGGTTCGCCCAACAAGCCATTCAACGATATCATTCCCAGCTTGTACATTGCTGATACGTCTCCAAGCTGAGCAGCCTTCTTATACCACTGGATTGCCCTCGCAGGATCTTTTCTCGTGCCAGCGCCAATCTCATTACACACAGCTACCCTATAGGCCGCTTCGGCATGATCGTGTTTGGCAGCACGAGAATACAACTCAAAGGCCTTGTCGTAATCTACTTCTAGGCCCATGCCTCCGGAGCTGTAGTTTGACCCCAAGTAAAAAAGGGCATCCGGATACATCTGCCCAGCCAGTTTTTTCACGATCTTGTAAGCCTGGCTCGTCCACGCATCCCTGTTCTTTCTTTCCAGTTTGGCATCGACAACCTTAGATGAAGGCGTCATCGGATCGAGATAGCGGCTTGCCAGATTCTGGCAGGCCATGACGAGCTTTTTGGCAAAATCAAGCTGCACTTTAGGATCATTGGGGTTCGTTCTAGCGAGCCGTCGCGCAGACTCGAGATCACTTGCAGTCAGCTCTTTGGGCTTTGTGGTTTTTGGCACCTCTTGAAGAGGATCCACCACAGTCGTATCATATTGCCTCATTGGTGGAGGACGCTTGGCCTGATCGTGGCTCGCAGACGGTTGTGAGGCAGATGCTGTTGCAGAAACAGCCTGTTGTCGCGAAGTCAGATCATGCGCTGGTGGGACGGGAGGCTGGTCAAAGCCACGACCGACGCCATATTGTGCAGACTGACCATAGTACTGGTTGGGAACGTGCTCTTGGGATTGAGATCCAGAGACAAACTGTTGTGGGATAGACTCTTCACCACTGTAGTTTGCTCGGTACTCCTTGTCACCGGCCCTGGCTGGTGCTGTACCTTCAAGATACATGTCCAAAACTTCGTCCTGCAGTTCAGGAGAATCAGAATGAATATTTGGACCGTAGCTGCTCGAAACGGCACCATTATCATAAGGTTGTACAGGAGATTCGTTGATTTCTTTTCGGTACTCGGCAGCCAAAGGAGAAATTGACGTGTTTCCAACCGTAGAGGCCGGCGGGATCTTGTTTGTTGATATACGTACAGCAGTGCCAGGTTGTCTTTGTGACGACGGCTGTTGGGCAGCGGCAGTATCGTACGATACTGCTGTAGGACTCGAGTTGTCAACACCGTCTTCATAATTGTCATAATAGTCGTCTACAGGATATGGAGCAGACCGCTGCGCCAGGCCAGGGCGTGGAGAGGCAGTCTGCGCCCTATCGATGTAATGGTGTTGAGGAGGGGTTGGCTGGCTAACCTCCTGATAGCCGGCAGAGCCCTCGATGTGGTGTTGAGAAGCAGGTGCCTGTCGCGGATAAACAGCAGGGGAGGCCGGACGAACCAACTCCGGAGTGCTTGAGCTGGGAGACCGGTATGGCACCTGTCCGGGTCGTGGTAGCGCCAGCTTCTGCTCCTGAAGAGAAAGCTTGTCCATAGACGACGCCAGGTCCGGCTGGGAACCATACGAGGGCCTAGAGTGAGCGTATATAGAACTCTGTCCATCAGCGTATCCCTGATGTTGCTGACGCTGCTGAGGCTGCGGTTGTTGATTGAGCTGATGCTGGTTCTGAGGCGGATACTGTTGCTTTTGGTCTGGTCGCACCCATTCTTGGGCCCTTGCTTGTGCATACTGCTGAGGAGGAGGAGCGCGATGCTGCGGTGGATCAGCACGATGCCGTTGATAACGATCAGCGTCTTGCCTAGGAGGCTGTCCATCTCGGTGGTATGTGTCTTGATAGCCCTTAGTAGGAAGAACAGGCTTTTCTGCCTGCCACTGCTGAGAACCATAGCTGTCTTGTTGAGGAGCAGATCCATAGTTAGCCTGGCCTTGAGAGTAGCCCTGGAGAGTATTTTGAGGAGGCGGCCGACCCTGTGGCTGTGGCTTTTGAGGAGGCTGGCGCGTAGCAGCAGGTCGTGCAGCATTACTAGGTGATCCCGAACGAGCGTATGGATCACGATCATAGCCCACAGGCGGCTCCCGATAGCCAACAGTCGGGCTTTTAACAGGTCTACCGTGCGGTGAGCTGGGTCGCACCCCCTGGCTGTATCCCGGTGCAGGATAGCCGGGAGACGGGTGCCTTGGAGCGCCCATAGGAGGAGGATTCTGCACAGAATAACCTGTCTGGATGGGCGGAGGTCTGTGCCGTGCAGCCTGCCGCTGAGGAGACGGTGGCGGTGATCTCTGCTGGCCGTAGGGGCTGTACGGTCTGTTGGCCACGTACTGTCCTCGCGCATCCTGGTATCTGGCGTTCATCAACGGTGGATGATACTGCATATCTGCAGCATAAGCCTGATCACCAGCACTAGAGCTAGTGGTGCTAAGCGGATATTGCGATGGTGGCACGGAGCCATTTTGCCTGTAGTGAGACTGTGACATTTGGTTTCCAATCGAGAAAGCAGCTCAACAGTCAATAAATCAAAACAAGGAAACACGCTGCCTCCAGATAAACAGGTCAAATTGCGAGCGCGAGTCAACAACAACAACACGCCAACACACTCTAACTGGGATCAAAAGCCACCACAAGTCAAACAAGCACGCCAAAACAACCAACAGTATAAAACACACGGGCAGTATACCAGATCGAAGCCAGGCAATGAGTAGCCTACCTGGTGCTAAAAGCCAAACAAGTCAAAGAATAATCGAAAATTCAAAGCTGGGGCGGATTTGGAGATGGCTGGATCGTCTGATAAGGCGGATCCGGTTCCAAAGGACTGGTCGATGTCAAGACGAAATATTACCGTAGAGAAAATGGAGGCTCAAACTTTAACGAACCTTAAATTGCACGCGAGCCTCAGGCGAGAAGATCTGATCCTAACGCGTCGTCACCGCGAGCGAACAGCTATGAGTGGCTAATAGACGATGGCGTCGCGGACCGCAGTGTCGAGTCGCCAGGAAAGACAGACAATGCCAATAAAGAGCAGTAGTATGGGGATTTGCTAAAACCGATCAGGGTAAAGGCGGAGATGATGCGAGCCGATCGCAGCGGCTCGTCTGCATTGGCGTTTTATATGAAACTGATAAACGAGTGTGCAGGACTCGTGCTAGCGTTGAAAACGAGAGCTATTATTAATAGCTTGAACGTATTTTTAAATTCGAAATTCTGGTATTTGGAGTCGTAAAAAATATTCTTTTCGGGACGGTATGTAATTGATTTGGATTACCGTTGCAGGTGAGCTGCGACTGATCTGCCATGTGCTGCATCAACACCAGACAGGCAATGCACATCCAATACCATGCAACCAATGCTGTGAAATGATTGAATTCAACACAATTGAATGAAAAAATTCATCTTGCGACTCCGTCGCGCTGTAGCAACTGCTGCGCAGTTGAAGTGAACCTTCCAGTGTCATTAGCTCATCTCAGAGATGAAATCACACTAGTAGACTAACGATGGGCCCGATACGATTGCAAGCAATTATTGGACGCAGTTGTTTCAATGTCCTCGACTCAACTGTGCAGCAAAAATTCCCACAGCACGAGCGGAGTCGCAAGATGAGTGTATTGCATCAGTTCGTCAATTGGACGGGCATTTGTTTCAGTTATACACTTTACGCGAACGTCTTGTTAGTGCTTGGGCATTGGCAAAGTACTATGTAGACTGCTAGTGGCACAATCAATTCACTCATGATATATAAATCAGCTACAAACATATCTCACCAGAGCCACTGTCAGAGTCATCATCAGATCGTTGACAAACGTCCTGGCGCGTTTCTGGTCCTATGCATCTATTACTCGCGGGACACGTCGCGTCCGAATACCTTGACCTTGAGCCAGTCCATGCAAACCAGCACCTTGTTGCGCATCGAAAAGCACATGCTCAGGTACGCCGAGCGCCAGAACAGGTACGTCAGGCGGCCACCCGACGCAAAGTTGCCCTCTGCCCACAGCGTGAGGTCAGCAACAGCCTTGTCGGAGCCCACGTACGCCAGTGAGCCCTGGTGCGAGTACTCGAATGGCAGCAGCGACTTTGTCCTTCGCAGCCGTCGCGACTTAGTGTCGATTTCACTGAGAATCGCAGTGCGCTCGGATCCGTCGTCAGTGCTGGCTGCGTGCTGCTCCAGCGCCTTGAGCTCCTTATCCAGGTCCTCGGCCTTGGCCAGCTGGTTGAACAGCCCTCCCAGGTACGAGCCCTGCTGGGCTGCCACCTGCGCAGTGGGCGCGTATTTAGTCGCAGTACAGTCGCCCAGAGCCCACACACCCTCGGTGCCCTCGACAACCAGATACTCGTTGACGAGCAGGCCCCGTCGCGAGTTCTTCTGAGCTGGTAGACTGGCCATAAGTTCGCGGATCACAGGTCGCACTGTATTGCCAGTGGCCCACACCAGCAGCCCGTAAGGCATCTCGAGCGTTTCCTTGGACCCGTCAGCACGGGTCGCCTCAGCAATGATCTTGTCCTCGGTTACGCGCTTCACCATGGTCTTGGTGAGCACCGAGATCTTCTCAGCCTTCATCTGGCGCTCCGTGTAGTCGATAAGCTGTTTGGAAAACGACGGCAGCACATTCGGCAGCGCCTCCACCAGCGTCACCCTGAAGTCCTTGGCGATACCAGGGATCCACTTGCGCAGGTCCTCCTCGAAAAAGTCCTGGAGCTCAGCAGCAAACTCCACGCCAGTGGGGCCTCCACCGACCACCACGGTGTGAAGCAGCCGCTTGCGGTCCTCATCGTCAACCGCCTTAAACGATGCGCTCTCGATACAGTCCATGATCTTCTTGCGGATCTTCTGCGCGTCTGGGATTTCCTTGAGGAAGCACGCGTGCTCCTGGACGCCTGGGATACCGAATGTCGAGTTCATGGCACCGACTCCGAGCACCAGATAGTCAAACTTGATATCTCGCTCGGCAGCAGTCGACTCGTTCTCGGCAGTATTGTCGCGGATCGTCACCACTCGCCCCTCGTAGTCAATCTTGGTCGCAGACGCCTCGTAGTACGTCACGTCCGACTGCTTGTTGCGGATAATACCGCGAATTGGCTCCATGATAGACCGGTGCTCAACCGTGCCCGTGGTGCACGACGGCAGCAGCGGAGTAAACAGGAAGAAGTTGCGGGGCGACACCACCACAACGTTGTAGTTGGACGTATTGATGGTCTTGAGCAGACTCACCGACCCCCATCCCGACCCGAGAATAACCAGAGTCTTCTTGGACGGGTCTGGCGGCAGCTGTGTAGCCTTGGGATGTCGTGTCTCATAGATTGACCATCCCACGTACACCACTGAGCCAGCAGCCGCTAGCTTGGTGAGGTTCCAGGTGGTTCGCAAGAAACCCCATCTCGACTTCTTAGAGTCCTTTCCAGGCCCACCAGGCCCACCAGCGCCTCCAGAGGGGCCTGCAGGGCCAGCAGGGCTGGTAGGAGGTGGAGAAGCTGGCGCAGCTGGTGCTACGGGGGCAGCACCGCTTTTAATCGGTTCAGGTCTGACAACGACCTTGGGAGCACCCGCAACTCCAGCAGGAGCAGGAGAAGAAGCAGGTGGAGCAACGGGAATACGCACTTTGGCGTCGGCAAAGCGTCGGACAGCCACGCGCACGGCAGGACGAGATGCCCGCACGATAGCTTGGTGCATTGTGTGGAGGATGATTGTCAATTGCAATCTGTCTGGCAAACTCGACAGGCGCCGACCGGCTTCTTAAAACAACGAGCGCGCCCTGGAAAACTGCGGTGAGCCTCACCGACCATTTTTTTTAAGCGATGGTGCCGGCCGGATAAATAGGCTGCGTAATTTTCCGCGCACTTGTATGTGACTAATTGGCAGCTGCAGCTATGCCTGGACGCGTCCACACCGTCACGGCTAAATACCCGCTTGGTCCAGCTGTCCAGCTCCGTGCAAACGCTCAATTGCAATAGACGGAGGGTGTTCCTGGCGGCTTGGCTTTGTGGAACCTCTGGGTTGCCGACCCGCCCAGCAATCTCGGGTTGGTTGCGGACAAGCTCAGCGGGGCCTGAGGCTCGGTAGTTACCCATTTGGGGTACGTGTGTTATCGTTACTCCATTGAGCTATACCGACGCGCGCCCTGGAGAGGGGGTAGAGAAAAAGCTTATTTGAACGCCAAGTGGATAACTTTAATTGCTGGTTTTTTTATTTTGTCCCTGACAGGATTTAGCTGCTACAAACTGATTTTGTCATAGTCGTAAGTAATTGTTGAAACTATTATTATGATAATTGTGCTTAGTGTAGTTGTTGTGATTTGTGGGGTCTGCGGTTAATCTCTGGATAGCACTGGTGCTTCCGTTGGGCCTCACGGGGCTCAAACTGCCAGCCGGAGACGGTGCCGAATTATCTCGATATCGCTAGAGAGAGTATGGAAGTATTCCAGCAGTCTCACTTTGGGTATATTGGCAAGTGGGGAAGTGATTTGGCTGTGATAGAATCTCGTCAGAAACGTCTGCAGATGATCGGCCTGCAGCTGTCAGATGTGTGCGTACTTGGCTGTGGGGCGATTTAGTGGCTCAATTCAACGAAACAAAGAGCAACTGGTAATTTGAATATTGATGGTATTACAATTACATTCGCACTTACAGGCCGCGATATGGCAACTGATCTGCAGTTGAGGAGAGGACAGGTTTAAAATGGAACCACCAGGTTTTCTGTTCTGGTCGATAATTAGCAGGTTTGTCTATCCAGTCTACGTGTATTACATCTTTAAAACTCTTTTTTTCTGGATTTTGCGTAATCTTTATATGTGCCCTACCTGATTTGAAAGACATTCTCTGGCGGTCACTAATGTCCTATTGTCGATCAAATCGACATCGGAATGGTACTATAGAGTAGATAGTAGACCACGGATAGAATTTGTATTTTCCGATGGCTCATACGTGATTATTCTCGAGTGAAATTATTAGCTGTATTAGCTCACGTTTATCGAGGTAGAGTAACTTTATTGACCTGTTAACCAGTGGCATCGTCGCAGTCGCTATACGAAATAATGATTTACAGCCGCTAAAGAAAGGGAAATATCCCGTAGCCAATGGAAACATCGGACGTAGTTTCACGAAAGCTCCTATACCGCGATTATGCCTCATACGGCTAGCACTTATGCACCTCTCCTGCGATGTCCTCTCGCATATTCACGAAGCCACATCCTCCCATAAACATTATGGCTGAAGCCTATAGCCTGACCACATACCCAGCCATAACTTCTCACAATATTTAAGGCCATCCTGTGGAAAGCAGAGCTTATCGTCTTCATCATCGTCTTTTTTTGGCTTCTTTTTTCTTCTTCTTTTCTGTTTACTTTCTTTCTCAAGAACTATAACAGGCAAAGTATGAATACCGGATAACCATAATAAGTGGCTAACATCAGTTCTATCGTGATTTCGTCGATATTCTGTCGAACACCTCCAAAATGTTGCACTTTATGTTTTTCTTCAGTGCTGCCATTTATTTCTATGGCCTCGTGCTATATTACTTCATCCGTTACGTTGTCGTGCTGATGTAACCACTTCTGGTCAACTGGATTCGGAGGGCATATTTAATTGTCTCTTCTCTAGTTGACTGGGTCATCAAGCAGACACGATTGAAACGTATTGCACGGTCTGCACGACATTATCTGGCTGACTGGATTTGCAAGGCATGCTTCTTTGTCTCGTTTCTAGCTGGCAGAGGTGTCGTAAAGACTAAGCGTACGTACCTGGTTGTGTCTCGTAATGTCAGGACATGTTTTTACAATGTGCTGCTGCTATTCATTTGCATATTGATGGTATTGGTTTGTTTAATCTTTTGCTTTATAGATGAATACGTCCAACCTTACCTGATTGCTCGTGGCGAAGAGGACTTACGCTTGTTATCGGGAGTACTCATTTCGCTTTGGACTCCCTCAACAGTTACTGGCATAAAGATTTTCAGGTCTCTGACTTTAATTGGAGTTCGTTACAACTGGTTCGTTTGCCTCACCATCTTAGGAGCTTTGTCTTATTGGGACACACTCTACATGACCAAAGAGGGAGGGAGCCAGTGAGATTCGGTATTCCAACGTTCATGAGGAACACTCATGCTGGTTGTAAGACGGCATTCAGCCCTGTGCTGAAAACATTCAATTCATGGCTGAGAGGGACTGGTAACTATCTTCGGAGGATGTTGAAACCTCATCCGGAACCCCTTCCGGAATTTCGCCCGGCCCGTATGACCAAGCCTACGCAAATCAGGTCATTGCCGAAGCAAAGGCTCGAGCAACAAATCATCCCAAATCGCCTAATGCACGCGACAGCGTTAATCTTCTGCCTAATAGCAATTCCTTAGGGGCAAGCGATGCTCGTGATAAACTCAGCGCCCCAGAATTGCCGGATCTTCCCGCTGTGGACATGTCAACAATTTCGACGGTCCAGACCCCAGTTTGCAAAGATGCGGAAATGGAGGACATGCTACTTATGTCCCTCCACTTCTTAATATGTCCATCCCCGGTGGCCCTGGCTATGCAGGCAACTCCTCTCGCGCTGCAGACAATAATACTTCTTTTAGTAGGAGAAGCAAGGCCGCGGAGGATGAGTTGAGAAGAAGGGTTAAAGGCACCACAAAGTATGCCACAGAATCACCAGTCCGTCCACGGGTATCCACCATTCCAAACGTTCTACAAGTGCCAGATCTAACCAAAGAGCAGCATCTGGAAAGGATTCAGGAGTTTCACAATGCAATCGTTCCGTGGTCTAAAACTTTCTTTGCCAATCCTCTGAGACACATAGATGAGTTTGACGGCAGATTTAAGACCCTTGAGGAAGCTCTGAAGTATGTTGGGGACTTATTCCAGAATGGGTCCTCTGGAATCCCCGAGTCAACTTTTCCTAAATTCTACTCGGAATTCGAGACAGTAAGGCTAGAAATTGTCGGAATCTCTGAATGTGGCACTATAGACAGATTGAGACGTGCAAGGGAGAGCCAGATGACACTGCACAACCATCTGGCAGAAATGACTGAGTCGGCCGACAAGTTCGTGGCAGATCCTGCGAATTCCGGAGGTGAACACGATAAGAGTATGAAGTTGACGAGCAGTCTTCGTTGCTATCTCGACCAGGTACGGAAGGATGAGATATGTGAATATTATTCAGACATTAGGACAGCAGTTTCAGAGGCGACGACCACTCTCTAATCAAAGACGCACGATTTAGAGATGGCCGAACTCCAAATTGCAAGAGAATGCCTGCAAATATTGCACAACTTTCGGGTCACAATTATTGAATCGGTGGGAAAGTTCGCCAAGGATCCTCTGAATCACACAGCTGACCGCGACAATGGTTCGAATATGATGAACGAGCTTCGTTGTTATATCGAAAAGGTACAGACCGATCCTGTATTCAAATTTGACGACGTCTGGTCAGCAGTTTCGGAAGCAATTCAGACACACGAGTCGGAGACGCAAAAACTACACAACGCCGAGTTTATTCGACTTTCAAAAGAGTGTTGGATACGCCTGAATAATGGCTACGAAGCAACTGTTCCGATGCTGGACGCCTTTTAAAAGATCCTTCAAAATATCATGCAAATGATCTGGATACTCTCGAGAACACTGTGAAATCAGTGGATATGTATATCGAGGAAATAAGAAAAGGCCCCCTGATTCAAAACGCAGACATCCAGGGAGCGATTTCCTAGCTGGTCTCAGAGCTCGAATCAAGCAAGCATGCCATAAAGCAGTTCTATCGAAACGGGCAGGAAGCTAAGAACGCCTCGTTCAACAGCTTTCGAAATGCCACTAATTCCTTTGGCGACGAAAATAGTTCCTTCAAAGCAGGATATACTGGGCAATTCTCAGCATTCACAAATTTTGCTGTCGAACCACAAGTTTCTTTGCAAGTCCCAAGCTCACAGCAATCATATGCCGATCACGGCTACTCTGCTCATACATCAAGCAGCCATCAAGGCCAACGATTCTCAAATGAACCACACAGAGATTCGCGTCGCTCAGATAAGCAGGAATCACAAGCCCAAGAGGAGCAGCAGAGGTACTGTCGTTCAGGTTCACGACACTCGTTTCACGATCATGAGGGGTCGACAGATTACCGTCGTGAGAGATCGGGGGATTATCATCGCTCAAGTTCACGACACTCATCACATCGTCGTGAAGAGTCGGGAGATTACCATCGTTCAGGTTCGCGACGCTCATCCCCGCATCATGAGGGATCGACAGATCACCATCGCTCAGGTTCGCGACCCTCATCACAGCATTACGAGAAGCCAGCGGGTTATCGTGGCACAGATCCACAGAATCCACATCATTATGAGGGTTCCGCGCATCATCGTGACCCATGTTCGGTACCACGCCGCCATGAGGGATCTGCGCAGTACAGTAGCTCATTTTCACGGGAATCACACGTTCATTACCGGGGTTCTGCCTATCCACCGGATAATAGGAGTCATCACACTTCAGACCAGACATCGGCAAAGCGCTATGGTTCAGATAAAGGGATGCCACCAGTCCGAGATCAGCAATATGAAGCACAGCAGCACCCAAGTCCACGGCAACCATCACGCCCATATGAGAGATCAGCAGAACATCATGGCTCAGGCTTTCATTGGCCACCCCTAGAGACCTCTTCAAACTCTTCTACGTTGGATTTCGATGTCACGCGACTCTCCGAAGAGCGCCTGAAAGACTTAAAGTCAGTTTCTGATAATGTCACTGCGACCGTCGAAGACTTCGTTGCAGATCCTACGACCTCTGATGAATACTCGGCCATCATGAATGCTCTCAATTCAGTTGATTCTTTTATCACGGCGATAATGGGTACAGTTCCGCATGAAATGCCAGAGGTCCACTTAGCAATCACAAGAGCGAAGCCGAGTCTCGAATTAAACAAGCGAGAGATGGAAGGCGTCTACAGGATCGTTATGGGACGCTAAAGACATATTGATGATATTATAATCTGATACATGAGATTGCGTCGTTGAACGATCTCATATGTTAGTTTAGATTTCAACTATAATTCATACACCTTAATTAACTCCAATAATGCAGCTACAATACTCTCGTACACGCCGTTGGCACGATTATAGAACTTGATGAATGTAATGCAGAATAATCCCGTTAGCATTTGATAATGCTGTTTCTGATAGCTTGCTGTACCACTGAGTATTCACGTGTATGGTTCTATCTAGCACCTGTCTAATAAAAAAGTGACTGATGAGTATACTAGTCAAATATCACCCATCCCGGTGATGTGCATCTATTATTTGTAGACTACCTATTATTCTATTTGGGGAGGCTCAGTAGTCGTCCACCATCAGTTACGTGGTGGCTGCCATGTGCAAAAGCACCTGCTCTGCTTACGAGATATAAGGCCAGCCCAGCTATTTCTTCAGGTTCGCCGAATCTCTGAAGTGGAATGTTCTTTCTAATCGTCTCCGTAAGCAACGGCGTGCTCATGTCGCTGGGAAAAATTCCTGGCAAAATGGAGTTTACGCGCACTTTGTAGGGCTGCAAACGAGTGGCGAGACTCTTTGTAACACTCAGCGCAGCAGCCTTGGATGCCTGGTATGACGCTGAATTCCCTGGATCATTGGAAGCACCGGCAACTGATGATACTATGACAACGTTTCCTCTCCCGTCACCCTTCTTGGCGGCCTCAGCCAGTAATGGCAGTAACCCAAAGGTTAAAAAGTAAGGTGCGATGGAATTAACCTTCTCGGTTTCAACCCATCCATCGTAGTTGCCATTGAAATGTCTCGCGGCAAACTCATCAACAGACTCGTTATCAGTCTGTTTAACAGGTTCCACGCGGAACAGTATTCCCGAATTATGGATAAGGATGTCTAACTCCGACTCAATTGACTTGAAGTCGCTGACTAGAGACTCGATCCCCTTCTTAGTCGACAAGTCTGCAACAATCGGAACCACTTTGCCCTTAGATAAGCCATTGATTCTATCGGCCGTTTCTTCTAGCTTCTCCTTCCGTCGCCCACAGATATAAACTGTTTTGGCACCGTTTTCAATTAGAGCCTGTGTGAATGTAGCGCCCAGTCCCGCTCCACCTCCGGTAACAAGCGCAACTCTCCCGGTGAGATCGAAAAGCTTTGATGCCTCAAAAACCATTTTGGGTACAGTATAATGAAGTAAATCGCCGCGCAAGATATGTGTAGTATTCTAAGCAATGTGTATATGCAGATACGTCCACGCACGTCAACCATTGACCGCATGCGGGATTTTCCGCATAGACTGCATGATTAATAAGTCGACCAGATTATATTTCAGATCCGAGTACTGGGTCCCTATTTAATAATTGCAGAGAGAAGGGCTGATATGAGTTCGTGTGTTCCGCGTATTCAGTGCTTCCTATTGCGGTCGTTTATTCTACTGGTAGCACAGGTGGCACTGGACTATCACCAAATGAGGAGTGCCAGACTCATAGAGAAATAAGGCAAACTTATGTTTGATCAACCTACGAAGTGTATAGGATGCAGAGATGAAACTTCATGTAAACAATGAATGTGTCTGCTCTGATATTTGTGCTCATCAGTAGTTAGTGTCACATGCAAGTGCCTAGGATTTATCTGGTACTACAGCACCCCGGGTTTCATATTGTCTGGCTAAAAAGCTTTTTCCAAGCTGCTAAAGAACGAGCCGTTGAGCTCCACCAATGATACCTTTTTTATGCCTTAGTTTATTATATTAAATCTCTATCACAAATCAGGTAAAATATGCCTTGGCAAGAGAGTGCATTTACGACGTAAAACAAGATAATGACTTCCAATATTTTAACTCCCTCAAGCTACTCTACTTTATTAGACATCGATAGATGACCACTTAATGAAATGGCTATTCAATTTTTGTATGCTTTCTCGAGGCCTTCGGGAAACATCTCCTTGGCCAACGGGTGGTTGATACGTGCAGCATACAGTCTTTTCCTGAAATATTCTCCCACTTGAATGTTCTCGTACTTCGCGGGAGTAGACTTGGATATGCAAGTAGGAGCGACTTCAATTATTGAGTCACTGTCTGGAGTAAAGAAAAAAGGCATAGAGTACCGGGACTTGCCTGGTGTTGTATTGACGACCCGATGGACAGTCGACTTGAACTTATCGTTGGTCACCTGCTGCAAGAAGTCTCCCACATTCACCACGTATGAATTGTGTCTCGGTTTTGCAGGAATCCAAATTCCGTTGTCATTTAGAACTTGTAATCCAGATACACCAGTTTCTTCCTGAACAACTACAGTGAACCAGCAGTAATCCGTATGGGCACCTATTCCCACGTCCTCATTTCCATTTACTTCCTGAGGTGGATAATGCAGCGCTCGGATAGCAGCCATGGGAAACTTGCACAGATCATCAAAATAAGTTGGCTCTAGGTCTAAGCCAAGAGCAAACAGCTGCAAAAGTCCCCGCGAAAATATCATAGCCTCTCTGTAGTACGCATACAAGTCTTTCCTCAATTTGGGAAAAGTCGATGGCCATTGGTTTTTGCGCGGGATGTCGTCAGTCAGCTCGCCTGGATAATTTTGCTCCTCGTCCCAGGGATCGTCAGAGAACAGAAATGCCTCCTTAAGGTCGCCTCTGCTGTTGACATCCATTCTCGTTTCAAACACATGCTCGTAACCGCGAATGAACCGCGACTTATTGATATGCGTCTCCATCTTTTGCTCCATCGGAAGAGCAAAGAACTCCTTTATAGTACTAAAAGCAGTTTCAATGCATTCCTGAGACACAGGCACATTCTCTGCATAGAAAAACCCAACATCCTGACAGGCAGCGGCGATCTTTTTGGCAATGGCCCGTCGTACCTCCAATTCTGGAGAAAACATGTCTGACATATCTACTGATGGGATCTCGGTGAACGTCTCCTTAGCCTTCAGTCCTGTGAGAATCGGGCGTCTGCCAGGTTTTCCACCCGCATGATACGTCACGTACTTGACTTCTTCAGTAGCAGTTGCCATTAGATATCAATTATGACAGACTTGTGTGCGTGTCTGCAGGTGAATACTGGGCGCTTGGGATCCATTTATAATCACGACGGATTGCTTGCGTACTATTATGTCAGGGCAGGCATCTGCCTATCTGGAAGCTGTTTGTGCGCACCAGATAAGCTGATAATGCATGTTAGCTTAGTCACTATCGGCCTATCTGGAAATATTAGGGTAACGTAGCTGACAAAAAATACGAAGGAGAGCCTCGAAACGGCTGGTAGGCAATAGTAGCAGCAGCAGCAGTAGTAGTAGTAGCCGTCGCTACAGTCGCTACAGTCGCTATGGTCTGATGTGTCAACAACAATTGCATGTTTCTTTTGCACACATGCATGCCCATTTAAATATCATAGATATACACTAAAATAACAGGCTCCACGATCCAGCCAACAGCCCAATGGCCACTACGGCAGTGATAATGCCGGCCCCCACCTTGTCTTTCGTGTGTAGGTCGAGGCTCTGGTACACGCTGTCCGTTGTGGACGCAGTACCGGCACTGACGTTGCCACGAGAAGTTGCGCCACTGTCCTGGGTCAAAGGACCCGGCATCGTGTTAATAAGAAGTGTGTTGAAGGTGTCCAAAGCACAAATCTGCTCTCCCAGCCCAATGACATTGTTGTACGACTGGAGCAGCCAGTTCTGACTACAAGTGTGGCCATCGAAACCACCAGAACAGCACAAGGCAGCTGCCTCCGCCGACGCCTGAATGTACGGCATGATCTGGTCTTGCATATTGGGTACCAGCAGCATTGTGAGGCCAAGAAATCGCGAGAAGATGCCCTTGAAGCACCGCTGGTCGGTGTTGCACGTGTTTGTCGGCTGGCACGCCGCTTCATACATGATCTTGTTGATAAAAAACACCGTGGCGCGTTCCCACAGCAAATTCACCCTGTCCAGCCACACTGCATCGCCAGTGTAGTTGTACATGTATGCGCATCCCGCCATATACAGTCCGTAGTTGTAGGTCCACTCGTACGGACGTACATCGGTGCAGTTCTCCTCCGTGTAGGCACCGTCATAAACCCGATAGTAGGCAGGCAGCCCCTCACTAGCATTGGCAGCATAAAAGTGCACGAATTCGACGCCCGTCACCCAATCCCAAATCTTGTCGGCCCACGTCACGTAAGTCTCAATGCCTGTATATCGCGCCAGTCGGGCCGCCAGATGGAATAGAGCACCATTGGCTACGTTATTTTTGTAGTCATAGCCACTGTTCCACGTGTAAATTTGCCAGCGGAGGCCTCCATTGCAGGTGGTGTTGTCCCATCGAGACGCCATGGTGTTAAACACGGCTTGAGCCAGATACAGCCACGATGGATAGCCACCTTCAGGATTGGAGAAGTTCTTCTCAGCAGCAGCAATCACCGCCACACCCCAGAACGCCTGATCGTCGTTTCCCTCCACCAGCGTTTGGTTCGACGGCATGTAGTTGTCCTGCGTGCCTGTCTGGTACAGCAGACTAGACTTTATGAGGGGGACAAAAGTATCGTTCTTGGTGTAGTACGAGTAGTCAATCAACGTACCCCAGGCAACACCGGACTCCCACCAGTAGTAGGGCTGCTGGAAGGTTCCCGGTGACTGGCCCGAGTCGTTGCCATTGTAGTAGTCGAGAAGACCCTGGGCCACCAGTGCCTGGGCCTCGTAGATGCTCGATGCGTCATTGATATCTAAGTTTATGCCGAGAACAGCCGGCAGCAGCCCCAGCAGCGCCACAAGTGCAATCATCATATTGCAAGACACCACGTACTTAGCGAATGGACGACGGCGCCTGGTCTAGAGGTGTTTCTGTGCAGTCAACGGCTCGTGCAAAGACACGCTCCTATATATAGCTTGCTAACGCTAGGGAAGACGAATCCTGAAAATGTCTGCATGCAGCAGCCGCCTTGCCCAGTTAGTTACATCATAGGCAGGAACCCGACGCGAACAGGCCCGAAAAATCAGCTACGATGGGTCTAATATATTAATTGCAGTACACAATACGGTACTAGACAGGGCCAACAATCGGACTGTGGCTGAACTTTATTGGTGGGTTGGCAGTTAACAGGCTTTTCGTTTAGGAACTTAATCTACAGAGGTGTTTTTTTGCTAAACTGTGGTGTTTCCCTAAAGATTTTCGAATTACTCAATTCCGAGACACTAATGTAGTACATGCGAGCCCTTATCCGGTCAATAAAGTAGAATAACATTTAAAACTTTTTTTTTGCCGGGCATTTTGAGTAAGAGCTTCGGTGAACAGATCGCGCTGCGACGATCGACTGCAGAATACGTCCGACGTACATATCCGAACTAACAAAGCACGCTGATAAGATGTAAGGGTGTGCTGAGTGCTGAATACGCTATTAACAGCTATGAAAACGTCCTGGCAGTTATTTGCGTATATACGACTTCATCGTAGTCATCTTCCGAGTAATGCCTCTCCTCCTTTTCTTTTGTCTTTTATTTTCTTAGGTGCCTCGCGCTTGTCTGTTCGCGTTTCGTATACCAATAGTCTGCAGCAGGTTGTGGGGAGCCTGGCCTATTTTCAGAAACACTTCATTCAGTCGTGACGTGCTCTATCATTTCAAAGTGAATGATATCAGATTCGATAATCCATCATTTTACTGAGCTCTAAACAAATAAATTAACTATTATTTAGACAGATAAAGCACCGTCTCTCTGTATACATTCTATGATCCTGGTTAAATATGACCGTACTCGATCATGTTGTGCGCTGTCGCCAATATTGTCTCTTCGTTTGAGCGGGGCTGCCAACCGAGCATTTGCTTAGCCTTGTCACTGCTTGATTCTCGATACATGCCCAACATTGGGGCTACGGCTCTTGCCTGCGCGTTGAACAGAGCAGCAAATCGAATAACCCAGTCTGGCATTGTCTTCGTTGATATCTTTTGGCCTTTGGCTCCTAGATTTTTCTTCAGAAACGTAGCAATCTCTAGCAATGTGATACATCCTCCTGCCATTGCAATGAACCGCTGACCTTTGGCGGCTGAACTAGTCATGGCTCTAATTTCAAGATCCGCCACATCTCGCACGTCCACAAGTCCAAAGGTGAGGTTCGGAATGCGAGACATAGTACCATTCAGAAGTCCCAGAAGCATGTGTGATATAGGAGATGGACGGGCGCTCAATGCTGGGCCAGTGATAGCAACGGGATTGATGACAGTCAACTCTAAATGTGGAGCACTCTTTTCTACGTAGTTCCAAGCAGCCCTTTCAGCCAGGACTTTCGATTTGTTATATGTCGATAGACCTGGCTGGCTTGGGTCTGTCCACTCTTCATCTTTGATCAAGGTGGTCCTATCCTTATGGCTGTAACCTACGGCAGCAAAATTGGATGTCAATACGACTCGTTTGACGCCAGCACCGGCAGCGGCCTTGAGCGCCCGCAACGTGCCATCAATGGCAGGTCGTAATATTTCGTTTTCGTCTTTCGGATTTGCAAGCGCAACAGGTGATGCAACATGCAGCACATAGGTACAGTTGGACACTGCCTGATCCCAGTTTTTGTCCGCTGTCAAATCAGCCTCTGTGAATTCTACCCCATTGGCAACGGTGTCCTGAATTTCAGCAGTTTTCAGCATATCCAAAACTTCCTGCTTTTTCGATAGTGACCTCACCGTGGTACGGACCAAGTATCCCTTTTGTAGGAGTTGAACAATGCAGTGGATTCCAACGAATCCAGTGCCTCCTGTGACCAATACGCGAGACATCGCAGTATAATACCGGCAATCCAAAGTAGATCCTCAAGACTTGGCACCAACGACTCGGATTCAGATGGCAAAAAAGGATCAATTTATGTGAGACAACTTCATTTTGGTCGACCATCTAATGGCCGATGACCGGAGGTAATGTGAAATAAAACAGTGGTCGGAGTTTATGCACTATGACATCAGTCGGGGATAACACTTGAGAATGTCGCTATCGGAGATTGAGGCTTCATTCTACAAGGAACCGTTACTCCATTTAGCCCGGTCACTTTGTTGCCGATTCTTGGCACATTTGCCGTTCATCTTTTTGCCGAGCGCGTCAATGTCCGCTCACAAGGAGTCCTTCATTTGCGGCGATTTTATTGTCCATCGGAGTTAACGATTCAGAGGCCAGCAAAAGAAAGTCAACATTTGCTCAAAGCTCATTTTTTGCTAAAAAGCTAGACTAGAAATATGTTAAATAAAAAGGAATACAGTTAAATGTACAGTCCGATTAAGAAGCGAATTTAAAGCAGCAGCATCGAAACAAGAGAAGCTGCAATGGCTGCAAAGGCAGCAGTGATGCGGGATCCCGCACCCGTCTCCACAGAAGGAACAGCAGTTGTTTCAGGAGAAACAGCCGCCGGAGAAACAGCCGGAACAGTCTCTGTAGCAGCTGAGGCAGGTTTTGCAGGTACAGTGACAGTGAGTGCCTGAGTCACCGTGGTGTACTGGGTAGTGGCAGCAGCTGTGGTGCACGGTATAGTCTGCGTGACAGTCGTTACGGTGGTGTAGGCTTCTTCGCTGCACGGAACTGTCACAGTGGCAGTGATCACCTCAGTGGTATAATCAGTTGTGACAGAGCCTTCGGGACCAGTTGCAGTGCTGCATGGCACTGTAACGGTTGCAGTCACTACTTCAGTAGTGTAGACAGCCGAAGCAGTCTTGGCCTCCTCGCAACGAGTGCACACCGTGATGACTTCTGTGCTATAGGCAGTCGCAGTGATCTGAACGGTACTTCCACTGACGACCGAAGCATAGGTTGTTGTGACTGGAACAGAAGTAGTAATAACACCGGAAGAAGGTCCTACGCTGACTGAACACGACGCCGGCGCGGTGATAGCGTTACCACTTGGAGTGACCGAGTACGCTGAGAATGCTGTCGAAAAGGCAGCATTGATCGAGTCGAAGTCCGAGGCCAAAGCGTCAACTGCAGGACAATCGAGCTTGGAGTAGGCGGCGGCTTCCAATTCCTGGAAGCTCGAGTACAACGACGTAAGATCGCCCTGAACAATGCCTTCAGCAGCCCTAGCAACGATCTCTCGCTTTTGAGCACCGGCGGCACCAACAGCAAAGAAATCAGCAGCCTTGCTGGCAAGGTCCTGTAGAAGTGTCACCACCACTGGAGTTAGGCTGTTGGCAGCGTTGACGATACTCTGAGCTTCACAGGCAATAGCGCTAACCAGCGACTGAGCAGCACTGACGGCCGCATTGAGATCGTTTTGAATAAGCTGCTCATCGTTCTGGACAGTAAGAGCTCCAGAAAGACCCTGAGAAGATTCAAATGCTTTGACGGCAGAGTCAGTATTTGAAGAGTCGGTCTGGAGTGCGCCAAGAGCACTGATTAGAGACGACGCAGCCGGTTGAATACTGCATGTGCTTTCCGAAGGTGACGACGGGGCAGCGCTTGATGCAACTGGACTCGAAGTAACCACACTTGAAGCAGCAGCACTGGACGGAATTGCGGAATTGTTGGACCCAGAAGAAGCAGCAGCACAAGCAGCGGCAGAAGACGCAGAAGATGCTGCAACTGCGGAGCACGAAGCGGGTGCGGTAGCGGCAGGTGATATACTCGCAGACGGAACACTGTAAGCGGAGAATGCGCTGGAAAAGCCCGTCTCAATGGGAGCAAATACTGACACGAGAGATGGCACATACTCGCAGGGAGCTTTCGCATAAGCAGCCGACTCAAGTTGCTCAAGAGAGCCGTACAACTGCTCAAGGTCTTGCTGTACAATTGAACCAGCACCAACTCCATTAAGTGCACTGGCCTTAGCTACTAAGTCATTGAGCAGACCGACCACCACAGTCGCAACTGGTGGTCCAGCACTCAAAATGGCCTCTGCATCGCACGGACCAATTGTAGGCACGCTTTGCGCTGCAGTAACTGCGCTGTTGAGGTCTGATTGGATCTTGTCTTCGTCATTTTGGATATTCAAGGCTCCAGTTAGACCGTCACTTTCCTGGAAGCTCTGGACCTCCTGGTCGGTGGCAGCGGAATCAGTCTTCAGCGCTTCGAGAGCACTTAGCACAGAAGTAATGGCACCAGTGGGAGAAGCGCAATTGAGGGCAGAACTGGTAGGTGCTATGCAGCTTGATGAAGCAGCTGAAGTAATGGCAACAGGAGAAGAAGCAGAAGAAGGTGGAACAGACACTGCAGCAGAATTCGAAACCGCAGCTGGGCTAGAAACCGCGGCAGAGCTAGAGGCAGCAACTGGACTGGACACGGCAGCAGAGCTGGAAACAGCAGCCGGACTAGAAGCAGCAGCAGAACTGGAAGCAGCAGCACTGGAAGCAGCAGCACTGGAAGCAGCAGCACTGGAAGCAGCAGCACTGGAAGCGGCAGCACTAGAAGCGGCAGCACTAGAAGCAGCAGCGCTAGAAGCAGCAACACTAGAAGCGGCAGCACTAGAAGCAGCAGCGCTAGAAGCAGCAACACTAGAAGCAGCAGCACTAGAAGCAGCAGCGCTCGAAGCAGCGGCAGAACTCGAAGCAGCGGCGGAACTCGAAGCAGCGGCAGAACTCGAAGCAGCGGCAGAACTCGAAGCAGCGGCGGAACTCGAAGCAGCGGCAGAACTCGAAGCAGCGGCAGAACTCGAAGCAGCGGCGGAACTCGAAGCAGCGGCAGAACTCGAAGCAGCGGCAGAACTCGAAGCAGCGGCGGAACTCGAAGCAGCGGCAGAACTCGAAGCAGCGGCAGAACTCGAAGCAGCAGCAGAACTCGTTACAGGAGCCGAGCTGGACGTTACAGGAGCCGAGCTTGACGTCGAGCTCGCAGCAGCAGAGGTTGACGAAGTGCAAGGCGGCACAGAGGAGCATCCAGCTGGAGCAGTCGCCTGAGCGGCAATGCCAGCTGTAACATCATAGGCAGTGAAAGCACTGGTGAAGGCGACTTCAATTGGCGAGAAAATAGATAACAGATCAGGCACATACGGACAGTCGGCCTTGCTGTACGCGTAGCTCTCTAGACTCTCAAGGCCGCTGTACAACGAATTCAGATCGCCCTGAACAATTGATTGTGCACCGACACCGTCAAGCGCACTAGCCTGGGATGCCAAATCAGTGAGAAGCTTCACAATCACTGGGTATACAGTGTTTCCGGCAGAGGAAATTGCAGATACATCACAAGCATCGAGGGTGGAAATGGCGCTCGCAGCAGAAAGCGCAGTGTTCATATCCGATTGGATCTTTGCTTCAGCATTCTGGATTGACAGAGCACCGAGTAGCCCGTCACTTTCCTGAAAGCTGTTGACCTGGTCGTCGGTGGCTGCCGAATCGGATTGGATCGCCTGTAGCCATACAATCAAGCTCGAAACATCTCCAGTGGGACTGGGGCAGCCGGATGGGAATGGCGACGAACACACAGACTGGCCGGCAACGGTAGCTGCCAATGAAGCGACCAGCACGCCGGCCGACCACGGACTCACAGTAGAACGACGAGTCATCTTTTATTTCGTAAGCGATCACCGCAGTTCTTTACAACAACCGACACTGGTGAACAACAGTAGCAGCTGTACCACCATTTATAGTGGGTAGCAGATGTTGGAAGGCACATTTTACCCCACCATTGGCATCCAAACATTGTATTGTTGATCGCTATGGCACCAAATAGGCAAGTATTTCTTTTCTTTAGCTGTCGATCGTAGCCCTATCTTGATGAAACATTCAAACATTGGGCCCTCTCTATATGCCCCTTGGCGATCGGTGCGTCCAATTAGTACCGAGCTCCCGCAGATCGCCTCTGGCAAGCATACTGGCCTCACTGGTTTGAGAGATCGAGCTGCTGTTTTGAGTTGTGAGCGTAGGGGGCATGATGAGGTGGGGAATTCAGGGTACTCTCATATACCAGGCCAATTGGCCCGAGCTCAGCCCCGATGAGCTACTACTGACCGAGACCTGTACTGGCATATCGCAACCACGGCTTTTTAGATACAAAGTTTTGCTCGATACAGAGCTGTCACTACTTGACGACGTTGGTGCCGCGCTGAGTGGCGGCTTCGCGCTGCAGTTGTCTGCCGAGGCGCTGCAGAGTGTTGCTAATTTTCTACATCTTTGTTCGGGCCTGCTAACTATAGCAATGTGAGGCGGCTCACCTTTTTTTCGGATTGATACCAAATTACCCCGCTATAAGCCCCAACTGGTCCACAACTTCGAATAGTGGCCAGTCTAGTCCATATTGCGGGGATTTGTTTTCTTTTTTTCTTTTGTCTGGGCTTCCATCCCCGCAGTTGCCGACTGTGACATGTCAGAGATCCTCGGCTCGTTCAGGCCTGCAGCACAGAGCGCCAGTCTATCCAGATTTGAGTTCTCAAAACTTCCTGTTTGGGAAATTGTCGGTGGCCCTGCGCATATTAACGCATGCATCAGGGCTCTACCGGCATTAGAGAGCAGCGGACCGCGCTAACTGCTTGGCCCTGGCAGTTGCACATTCCAGCAAAGGCATAGTATGTATGCAAATTCCAGGAACTAACCGAGGAATCTTTTGTGCAATACACCCTGGACTTAGCAATGCACTTTCTGGCTTCCGCCGCTGGGATCCAGGCTCTTGGATTCCTATACCGAATGCATCGATCGGTGACGCATCTTTCTCAAATAAGCTGCGTGAATCTCCATTCACTCCCAACTGCTATATTAGGGTTACCCGAATCCTATAACATGGTTAACCCCCGCACGATCATCACCGGTTGCGGTTGGCATTCCGTGCCGTTTCCCGCTGGCTTCTACCGCCGGGCTTCCCGCCATTGACTCGTATCTGCATGCTACTGTTTGTACGCTTGCTATATGCCAGTATGCATTTTTGCTTGCAGGAATTCTTTTTGCCCCTAAAGTGTGCTCGTTGATCATGCATTCTTAAGGACAGCGACCCCGCCGAAACACGGGATGCAACTGCCCAGTGCAGTCCAATTGGGCGACTCAGCCATGGACTCGAGCCTAGACCGTTCACCACTAACACGGACCAAGTAGAACACTGAGAATATGCAGGGAATTGTCGACAGTGATTTCGGTTATACGATCATTCCCTTAGCCTAGATGCTGCATGTTTCTTTTTGCTGCCTGAATACGATGCACTCTGAAATCTCTCTATGCATTTCTATACCGAGTTACCGAAATACCCTTACGGTCGCGGTGCATTTGCTTACAGATCCACATGCTCACTATGCATTACATCAGATTTTTTAAACACATAAGCGAACATAAGGCTCGTTGCTGTGCTTTTATTATTTTCTGAGGTCGAACTTTACTTGAATCCAAATGTAGCCGGAAATAGCCGTGTGATTGACATGTCACAAGGCTGTCACTTAACTGCTACTGTGTAGTTACGTCCATTTTCGTGGAGAGCAAATGAGGCCTCAATAATGTTGGCAATGAGCAATACAGCTTATTTTTGCCCATGTAGCATCTGGGTTTTGAGACGTACTACGGCTACGATGAACGTCTTCAGCTCCTTGCAATATCATTGCTATCATCCAGTTCTAAAATGCGTCTATCTAGTAGTAACTTGGAGAGTCTGCCGCTGGCGAATATGTCATTTTTCTCTAACTTATCTATATATACACGGCATAAATCACAAGATCGGTTACAGATCACTTCAATGCATGTCTAATTCATTGATGACCATTATGCATCGTGGCTTTCTCTAATTTTTTTGATTGGCTTCCTGGTAGAATTAATGCTTCATAGTGCATATATATCGATCTCGTCACCTTTCTCGGCTGTTAGAATCGGTTCATAGTCAGAATACGAAGTAGTTAACTGGTCGTTCAGAGTGGGGGCGACGTCATATCAATAAAATTGGAGAATGAATGACAACCCTTTTAGCTCACATATCGAGTGAATTACGGATTCTAATGGTTTAGGAGACTAGAAGTGCGAGTAACAGATGTTCTAAGATTGGACACTAAAAAGCAAAACATTGGACTTACTCTTTTCCAATCAGCTACCGATGATATCATAAATACGAAGGAATGTGATATTTTTCCCTGGGAAGCCTATGTGCTATCAACATACCATTTTTGGTTTTAATTTGTAGTGCTGAGATTCTATTCCATTCCGAAATGGTGGCTCATGTCGAAATCTAAAAGTGGCGCCCCAAACACGGCAGCCGCGACCTCAATTGCTGACACTTGGGCCATTACGCCATAACCTTGTATCAAAAAAGGAAGAGGTCGACCCCTGGTTATATTCATCTGTTTTTCGTTGCGAGAGATAACCAGGTGCGGCTATTTGCAATGCACTATGAATCGGCTACTGCAGCAGCGACAGCCATGCAGCAGCAGTTGGATCAAATTAGGCACACCACACCCCTAGTGCAAGAATAGGGCAGATAAACCCATCTAATGTCTTCTAATTAGAATTGCGTAAAATGGTACTTGAGATATACATGTCCTTCCTATCATTATTTGCAACACAATCAGTTTCGAGGAACTTGATGAAAGTTGATGAAAGTTTAAAGCCGTCTGATGTCAGAACACCATATTCTGGGTTCCGTTGACTCTAGTGTAAAGGGGCTATCTGCTGCTTGGCGTAAGCTGTGTTAGTTGTAAGTATTATGTCACTATCCAGGCTTACTTTAAGACAGGTAATCCTGCTAACAAGTATTGAGTAAGTCCATGAGTATATTAAGTTTTTTGATGTCATGCCTTGACACTTGGTTGAGTGGCGACAGAATCATTTACAAAGTTCAAGCATAACGAGTACTCGATAGCGTCTTTCGTAGCACGTATTTGGTCTGTTTCAATGTTTCAGTCCAACTGACAACCTCACAAACGCTTCATTAGGCGTCTCGGAAACTACATACATTGCATACATGTCACTACTTGTCTTAGAACGGAATATAAGCGATACGACCTCTATCTTGAAGACAAGACTCTTGCATAAAAGTAAACTGAGCTGAATCCTTGTACATGAGCTCCTACCTCTGTGAATATTGGGGAAACTAGAAGTTTGTTTAAAATAGCTTAGAAACGTTGAGCGCGGTAGCAAGCTCCACACACAGAGCATACACAGCTATCCAGACCGCCGCGCAACGCGGCTCATTGAGTGCGTTTATCACCTAAGCTCTAAATTTCAGTAACCACAATAGAGCTTTTCTCTTCAGTTGACCATCAAAATGCAGGCACCAGTGGTTGTCATGAGTAAGTAGATGGTAAATGGCTGCAAGTTGCTAACATCTAGATGCTGGCGGCGAGCGACAGACGGGACGCAAAGCCCAGGTGTCCAATATCACCGCTGCCAAAGCAGTGGCAGATATTGTAAGAACATGTCTTGGACCAAAGGCAATGCTGAAAATGCTGCTTGATCCAATGGGCGGCATTGTATTGACCAACGACGGACATGCCATTCTGCGAGAAATCGATGTGACCCATCCGGCGGCCAAATCCATGATTGAGCTGAGCAGAGCCCAGGATGAGGAAGTAGGCGACGGGACAACGACAGTTATCATTCTGGCTGGAGAAATTCTTGCTCAGACTTATCTGCCGCTGGAGCGCAATATCCACCCGGTGGTGATTATTTCTGCCCTTAAAGAAGCGCTCAAGGACGCCCTAGACGTGATTCACGAGATTTCGCGCCCTATCGATGTTGACAACGAAGAGGCTATGACCAAGCTGATTGCGGCATCTATTGGCACCAAGTTTGTTGCTCGGTGGAGCACTCTGATGTGCGGCCTGGCGCTCAAGGCGGTCAAGACGGTGCTGCGAGTGGACTCCAATGGGCGAAAGGAGATCGACATCAAGCGGTATGCGAGGATCGAAAAGGTTCCAGGAGGCGAGATTGAAGACTCTCGTGTTTTGGATGGCGTGATGCTCAACAAGGACATCACCCACCCCAAGATGCGACGGCGCATTGAGAACCCGCGTGTGCTGCTGCTGGACTGCCCTCTTGAATACAAGAAGGGAGAGTCGCAGACCAACATAGAGATCACCAAGGAGGAGGAGTGGAACCGCATTCTGCAAATCGAGGAAGAACAGATTAAGACCATGTGCGAAACTATTGCATCATTCAAGCCTGATCTGGTGATCACTGAGAAGGGTGTGTCAGATTTGGCTCAGCACTACTTGCTCAAAGCCAATATTTCCGCTCTGCGACGTGTGCGCAAAGGAGACAACAACCGAATTGCTCGTGCCACAGGTGCCGTCATAGTCAACAGGGTCGAAGATATCAAGGAGACTGATATTGGAACAAAGTGCGGGCTGTTCAATATCGAGCTTATTGGAGACGAGTACTTCACGTTTTTGACGGAGTGTAAAGAGCCAGGCGCGTGTACGATCCTGCTGCGAGGCCCGTCCAAGGATATCCTTCAGGAGATCGACAGAAATCTGCAGGATGCCATGTCTGTAGCGCGCAACGTGTGTTTTGAACCTCGTCTGTCACCAGGCGGAGGTGCCACTGAGATGGCTCTGAGTGTTCGCCTGGCTGAAAAGGCAAAGGCCGTAGAAGGCGTCTCGCAGTGGCCATACAAGGCAGTTGCTGATTCGCTGGAAGTGATTCCTCGGACGTTGATCCAGAACTGCGGTGGTAATCCTATTAGAGTGTTGACCCAGCTGCGGGCCAAGCATGCAGAAGGCCTCCACACTTTTGGTATCGATGGCGAGAATGGCAAAGTCGTCGACATGAATGAGTACGGTATATGGGAGCCGGAGGCCATTAAGCTGCAGTCGATCAAGACAGCTATCGAGAGTGCGTGCCTGTTGCTAAGAGTCGACGACATTGTGAGCGGAGTTCGAAAGCAGGGCGCAAAGTCGGGGGCATTGCAAGGTCCTGAGGAGACTGCCCAGCAGGAGTAATGTATATAATATAAGTCATTGCGCGTTTTCGTTGGCTGTAGTGGTGTAGTTCCAGTTTTTTGCTGCTTTTAGGAGTCGCAGCATTTATTCTATATTTCTACTTTATATTGTTGCTCGGCGGATGTGTTAGTTTGCTGCTCTTCGTGGCCCATAAGTAGTGTTCGTCTTTCCTCAGTTGTTCAATGGAGTGAATCATGTCTGTTACTTTGTGCTTCGCATTTGTGAATGCTACGTCTGAGATACTACAATGAAATTGCTATGATACTGCGTTGTATTTCTTTTCTTGAAGAGAAATGATAACGTAATAATAAATAAGGTAACCAATTTGCTTATGATAATCGTCTTGCTTGTGCCCCCTGCTCACATTTACAAGCCTCGCTGGTTAGTTTGTTTTTCGTTCATATCTGGACCTCCAGTTATCAAAGTTTTTACGCATCACGCCCGGATTCTGACACAGGCATTGGCTCGCTGCCTAGCAGCTCTCCTGACAGCTCAATAATACGATCTATCTGCTGCTCCGACAGCCGCGATTCAACTTCCTCGATCAGTGTGTATACGACAGCAGGAGACTTCGGCGAATTGTTGATCAGCTGCAGTTTCTCGGCCTTCTCTAGCTCAAATCCCTCATTGCTTAATGCCTGCAGAAATTTGGTCATACCCTCTATTGTCTGGGGATTTGCAGGATTCCCAGCAGGCCTATCATTGAGGTAGGCTCGCAGCTCCACAAGGATCGTCTCGAGATTCTCCGAAGCAGGACCTCTTTTTCTGGCCGTAACTTCATCTACATGCTGCAGCACCTCGAGATTTGTCAGCAGTTTGTCCCGAACATTGACAATCTCCATTTCAGCGAGCTGACTGCTACTGCTATGCTTCTGCTGCTTGTACAATTTCAATGCTCTATTGATCCCAGCTCGACAGGAGTGTACCCTTGCCCCGTTGCAATTCTTATATCCGCCTTTCTAAAGCCTGATGCATGCCTATATAGCAGCTTCCTGTTTTAGAATCAGTGACTGTTTTCCCCGATTGGGACAAGCACTCTTGCATTTTCCACCCTCAAAATTGCCTACCCGACTCTTCTTCACCTTACAAGTCAAAAGTTCACCACCATGTCGCTCGTCGTCACTGAGAAGGGAAACTTCCAACACATTCTGCGTCTGCTGTCGACTAACGTCGACGGTAAGATCAAGATCATGTACGCTCTTACCACCATCCGAGGTGTTGGCCGACGATACGCCAACCTTGTGTGCAAGAAGGCCGATGTGGACCTGAGCAAGCGGGCTGGTGAGCTCACCGTCGAGGAACTGGAGCGAATCGTCACCATCATCCAGAACCCTGGTCAGTACAAGATCCCTGCTTGGTTCCTCAACCGACAGCGGGACATTGTCGACGGCAAGGACTCTCATCTGCTGGTCAACCAGCTCGACAACAAGCTGCGAGAGGACCTGGAGCGACTGAAGCGAATGCGCGCCCACCGAGGTCTGCGACACTACTGGGGTCTCCGTGTGAGAGGCCAGCACACCAAGACCACCGGTCGACGAGGAAAGACCGTTGGTGTTGTGCGAAAGAAGTAAGCGGTTGGCTTGCATTAATGCCATGTTTAAAAAGGTACTTTTTGTGCTGTATTGCAATGTATGTAATTGTTAGCAACGTGCAATGTTGAATGTTTCATAGTAGATGCAGCAGCAATGGTGCTGTGTTTTTAGTGTGGCGTTTTGTTCGAGTTGTAGTGGTGTATTAGCTGGCTCAGGATGCCCTTTATATTACTACATATGTTAGTGGTATGAAGTTCGAGGATAAATTGTAATTTCGTATATGCCTATGGTGATCTTTGCTCCTCCGTGTGCTTGTTTCATTCCAGCTTTTTTATTCCGTCTTTATGAGTCTGCCATGTTTCGACCTATCGTGGAGCGCCAGGATGAGAAACGCATATGCAGCTGCAGGCCAGAACAGCATAACATAGCACCTCAGGAAACACAACAAACCAACTATTGTTCATCCAACAATAGCTCATGGTGGATCCGTGATGGAGGTCACTGTTGAAGGACGACTTATCTTTGATGGGAGGTAGAGTAGGGCGAATGGACAGTACTCCGCTACTAGAGAGGCCCCGCGATATTTTGCACTGCAGTTGCCCTAGTGTGAGGGAGATAGAAGAAACGTTTCCTACGGTTGCTATCTGATTTTTTTTTTCTTTTGCGACTTCGTCGTACTTTGGCAACAGCTACGCAGCGCAGCTGTTTTCATCACAGCGAACAGATTGTCATTGGTTGAGCTTCGGCATCTCTAGTATATGGCTGTCACTTAGAAAGCATACGCTGATTCGATGGTCAATGCCAATGGAACACAAAATATAGGAAGACGGTGCAGAATACACAACATCAACCCAACAGAGAGACCAAAATAACACATAAAGGCTAGCAGCCGTCTATATACAGGAGAGATACTAGGCTTGATGCTGCTTGTGAGCGAGCTCGACGACGGCTCCCAACGCGGAAACAGAGATGCATACATATGCATATGCAGCGAAGGTTAATCTCGTAGGATTGAACTTACAGCTCTTCTTGAAGAATCGGTTGATAAAAAGGCGATCAGATACACAGCTATAATAGAAACCGAAACTCAAAAGTAGACTTGTCAGACATTAACGCAAGGATGTTGTATTAGCGCTTCGATTCCGCGATCGAGCAACGGTTGCCGGCGTCTCGACATCAACTGCGCAGCAGTTGCCACAGCGCGACGGAGTCGCAAGAATGCCCCTATAAACATACACGCTGTAATCGTAATATTGTTATACACATTCTAAACGGTGATATCATAAACAAGATACAGAGGACATTGCCAGGTGGAAGTATTAACTAGGAACGAGGCGGGCAGCAGCTTACACTCATACCGTGTAAGTCACATGAAAGTGGCACATATGAAAACTACTGAAATCATTAACCATTAATCTACTATGATGGCTAACATGCTGAATAAAACACCTGTAGTATACCTCTATTTGCCATATCTTACATATCAACGGCTGTACGTATCAATCGATATACAGCGATCAGCTGCACTCAAGATAGATACTACTCTGTACAGCTGGTGCAACCAAAATGAGGTACGCAGTCTAATCACTATATAGAAAGACCGTAGCGCCTGAAACATCCCTCGCCCCTTTCAGAGGATTTTATCATCCATCAAATCCACTGATCTGGCTGATTAAGTTTCAGTCGTCTCCACAGCGCGAACTGCTCAGCGTCATGCAGCCAGTGAGCGGCCACCGCCGCAACCTCGAAGAGAGGAACGAAACGCACCCACGGGAGGGGACGGGGTACGGGTATCACCATGGCAACAGGGGCCAAACATGGAACGCGACGCTTTTTCCCTGTTTACGCCCCCCTTAATTTTCACAACTTAGACACCACCGCCAGCAGGCATTTGACCAATTGCCGCTATGAGAGAAGTTATCAGCATCAACGTAGGACAGGCCGGGTGTCAGATCGGCAACTCGTGCTGGGAGCTGTACTGCCTCGAGCACGGCATCCAGCCCGACGGGTACCTGAGCGCAGATAAGAAGGACGGTCCTCGTGACGAGGGCTTTTCGACGTTTTTCTCCGAGACCGGGTCCGGAAAGTACGTGCCCCGCACCATCTACGTGGACCTCGAGCCCAACGTGGTGGACGAGGTTCGCAACGGGACCTACCGCAACCTGTTCCACCCCGAGTTGCTGGTGACGGGCAAGGAGGACGCTGCCAACAACTACGCGCGAGGCCACTACACGGTGGGACGCGAGCTCATCGACACGGTGCTTGACCGGGTGCGACGAGTAGCCGACAACTGCTCGGGTCTGCAGGGCTTTTTGTTCACCCACTCGTTTGGTGGAGGCACTGGGTCGGGTTTTGGCGCTCTGCTTCTCGAAAAGCTGTCGATTGACTATGGCAAGAAGTCCAAGCTCGAGTTCGCCGTGTACCCGGCGCCCCAGAACTCGACATCGGTTGTGGAGCCCTACAACTCGGTGTTGACGACCCACACCACCCTGGAGCACTCGGACTGCACGTTCATGGTCGACAACGAGGCCATCTACGACATGTGCCGGCGCAGTCTGGACATTGCGCGCCCGTCGTATGAGAACCTCAACCGGCTGATCGCCCAGGTGGTGTCGTCGGTGACGGCGTCGCTGCGGTTCGACGGATCGCTCAATGTGGACCTCAATGAGTTCCAGACCAACTTGGTGCCGTACCCGCGCATCCACTTCCCGCTCGTCACATATGCGCCAGTGCTGTCGGCCGCAAAAGCCAACCACGAGGCCAACTCGGTCCAGGAGATCACTAACGCTTGCTTCGAGCCCTCCCACCAGATGGTCAAGTGCGACCTCCGCAACGGTAAGTACATGGCCACCTGCCTGCTGTACCGGGGCGACGTGGTCAACAAGGACGTCCAACAGGCAGTCGCGACCATCAAGGCCAAGAAGTCCATCCAGCTCGTCGATTGGTGCCCCACGGGGTTCAAGATTGGCATCTGCTACCAACCCCCCCAGTACGTGCCGGGCGGAGACCTCGCCAAGGTCGACCGAGCGGTGTGCATGCTGTCCAACACCACTGCCATTGCCGAGGCCTGGTCGCGTCTGGACCAGAAATTCGACCTCATGTTTGCCAAACGTGCATTCGTGCACTGGTACGTGGGCGAAGGTATGGAGGAGGGCGAGTTCTCCGAGGCCCGAGAGGATCTGGCGGCGCTGGAGCACGACTACGAGGAGGTCGGCAGCGACACCACGGTGGACGACGACGCCGAGTACTAGGAAAATGATACCACCTTTTATACTTTTTATTTGAGAATGCACTAGTAGGTTAGTTATGAATATAGACTGTAGTTCAGTTGGAAGTGTCAAAACACTTTGCAGGTCTATTTGCAGTGCAAAATTCAGCATATGCTAATGACAGACAGATTTCTATTGTCGGTTTTAAATTATAATTGATATCGGTCAAATTTGTCGGAAAGAGTCTGCAATAACGTGCTTTCCCCTGGGGAACCCCACCGCATGTTAAATCTACTAGTCGGTTCTATGAATGTTTGTCTATGGGAGCAGACGGGGTGTGGTTGTGGTTATTCTGACCGTCTCGCCATGAGGGAACGAGAATAAACGTCCGTGGCAAACGAAAACAAAGGAAGGCCGAGATAAAATACCGAAACGACGACTACTACTGTAGCTCGCTAACAAATTATTGATGCCACTATTCTGGTCGAACAGCCAGAATAGTCAATGACCTGCGATGGCTCATGAATTTCGTTGTAATAGGGTCCTGTCATATAGTTTTTGAGCTAGAGCTCGCGAGAGATGAGGTCACTTCTTCTTGCGACTCCGTAGAGCGCGGTGGCAACTGCTGCGCAGCTGGGCTAGGCCTGGATGCTTACTTGCCTTGGGGTCAAGCGAAATATCCTCACCTGCACTGTGCACATATTTATTAGCGCTGTATCACGCTATCTGTAATGCGCTCTTATCTGCACTGTTTATTTACTGACGCTTTTTGATGCATCGCCCTGTCAACCCTGCAGCGATGGCGCGGCTACTACAAATATGGGGCAACGCCATCCCGCTAACCTCGGCACGATCTCGAGACTCATATAAATACAGCACACTAGAAGTTTGAATCGGCGGCAAACATGACCATTTCAGACGATCAGTTTCCGTCGTCCGCCGTCTTTGACCTCATGAATGAGACAATCAAATCAGAGCCGGCCCTAAAAGCGAAGTACTTGAAGCAAACTAACGCCGTGGTCCAGTTTAACCTGCGTAACCGGGACGGCAAGGTCGAATCGTGGTTCATTGAATTCAAAAAGGAAGGAATCGTTGGACGCGGCAAGCCTCCGATCAAGCCAGATATCATACTGACAATCAGCGACGAGCTCTTTGGACTGCTCGTGGAGGGAAAGGCCAATCCCCAGAAGTTGTTTATGAATGGCAAGCTTAAAGTTACAGGAAACATCATGAAAGCTGCTTCCTTGGATACTGTTCTCAAGTCTGCACGCTCAGAAGTAAAGCTGTGATTTGTTATAGCCTATGTGAGAGATCATGACCCATTTTATATGTTTTATTCTGTAATGTCACTAGGAAATATTTATTTCTATATTATCGAACATAAGTATTTATTGATACAAATTAATTACACTGTAGTATATTGAAAATTATAGACATTTTGCTAACTTCTGTCTAGTTTAAAAGACACACCAACAGACCTCCGAGGGCAATTTTTTGGTAATACGGTCCCGGTGGCCGAGTGGTTAAGGCGTTGCCCTGCTAACTTTGTGAGTAGCTAAGGCAATGGGTTATGCCCTCGCAGGTTCGAATCCTGTCCGTGACGCCATTTTTTTTGAAACGTTTTAGGAAACGCGTATGTCAAGTTGTATCCATTTATTAATTCGAAGTTGATTTGGTCTAAATAGATTTGGAAAGTCGTGGGTATACTATCACGTCGTTCACTGATGTATACATTATTATGCGTATGTGATCTCTAATGCTGGCAGTAGACGAACAAAAATAGAATATGAATTTCTAACCACCATTAATCTAATGCCCCTAAAAAGTACATGGAAAGGATGGCGTCTGTTGATATCAATCGACAAGCACGCTCCTCTCTTCTTTGCCCCCTTTTGACCGTCAGCAGTTCAACATCGATGTCTTCGCTCTCTTTTTGACATCTGCGCATTATCGCCGGTCAGCGTTAGGGGTTGCGTCCGTGCTTAGAGATGTCACACTGCCCTATCCAGCGTACCGCTCCAGCCACACCTCGTCATGCTTCAAACTGTTTAAGCGAGCTTGCTGTTAGTCTCCATTTCAGAAGTATCTTCCATCGATTTTTGTATCCTAGTGTTCCTGCTGAACTGTGCACGTCGCTCGCACATGTCGTTTTTCGGACTGCTGCTAGGGCTAGTGCCGTTCAGCATTTCGGCAGCTGGTGTGGGGATTTGGTGCCATCGTTCGTTTCACCCAAAGAATGAAGGCAGGACTGGTCTCAAGTTCATCCCATTAGCGTCCGATGTAACAATATCACTGGCAAGCATCGTTGCAGAACTGGTGCTATGCGAAATCGCCGGCTGGTTTGCTGTGGGAGTCCGGAGTGTACTATGGAGGTTCTCAATAATTGGCCTTGTGAGCTTGCTCGCCCTGATTATCCCGTTAGCCGAGATATCTACTCTGGTGATCCCCGACCTGGCCTCAACGAGCAGCGGATTTCGAACGGGTGCTATCGCAATTCTGTATGGAGCATATCTGGTGGCATTTTACATGCTCGGAAGCTTGATCCCACTGCAGACATCAGACGGGCTGGGCGAAGTTTCATTAAGCGGGAGAGTTACAGGGTTTATAGCAATATTGGGCATCATTGCAATGGCCCTATTGGCGGGATTTTCGGCTGTCTCGGCGCCGTTCACAGTGTTTATCGCCAAAACAAAGCCCGTCACTCAAGCAGATATCGACAGAATCCACGCTGCGATATCGACAAGCAAAGAACTGGTGGACACCAAGCGCAATCAGCTGCAGGCATTGCGGTTGCGCCTATCTCATAGGTTAAGCACTTCAAGTACAAACCTGATGTTCAAGGTTTTGACGACTCTTAGAGGAGGAGACGAGCTATCATCTGAAATCAAAGAATTGGATACCGAGATTAGCTCGCTGCTGGTGATGATTGTAGATCTTGAGAAAGACTATCTGTCCATGCAGGACAGGCTTCGAGCACAACAGAAGGCTGGCACGGTCAATGGCCGCATTTCCAACGCGCTGTACCAGGTATTTGCCGTTTATTGCATTTACCGAGTATTTAACATCCTGCTCGTGGCTAATCCGTTTTCGTTGGCAGCTCGCGAAGCGCTGTTTGGAGTCAACACTCTATCGAAAGCTGACTCTGATGCGTTAGTGCTGACAATCGCGCATGTTCTACAGTGGTTATCGCCGATGTCAGATTTCGACGCATTGTCCCGCACTGTAGGTTTTGCCATGTCTGGAATCCTGTTTATTGCATCAATCTCCAGCGTGGCTACTACCTTTCGTACATTGTCCAAGGCGTTCCCTTTTCTCGGTGCGCCGGCGTCGCTGCCCGGATCTCGACGACAGCGACCATCAACACAGTACGTTCCAGGGCTGCTTATTGCCCATGTTCTGGGCACATATGTGCTGGCAACCTCGCTGCTGTTGCGCAGCAATCTTCCAACCCACATGTCATCCTCCATCAGTTCTGCACTAGGCACTTATCTAGATGTGGGGTTGGTGCAAGGGCTTTACGATACTGTGACATTCTTTTCAGCGTCGCTAACTCTGGTCGGAGTTTTCATTGCCAGCAGATATAAGATGGACGACATATATGACGAGGAGAGCATGCTTGAAACGAAGACAGAATAGCTAAACCATCCAGGGTGCTGTTCTCACAAGTAGGTCTACTCATGGACTCAACTTTTTGTTTTTGCAGCATGCTACGGTATACGAACGTCGCCATGATGCAGTTTGTAACTTTTTTGGACTATGTACAATAATAAATAATTTAATTATTCCAGATCTGAAACAGCTTTAGACAGTGCAGGTGACCCCCTCTCCAGCGCTTCTGCAAGTTTCAAGTAGCGCTCGAGCTTTGCCGGATCATAATGGCTGTTGTCGACTTGTGAGGGCTCTATGAGCTTCACAAATCCATCGCTTATGGCCCATTTACCCCCAGTGCTCTTGTTGAGCAAAGCGATAGTATCTG
The DNA here is from genome assembly GCA_030563205.1 of Sugiyamaella marilandica. Classification (NCBI taxonomy): domain Eukaryota; kingdom Fungi; phylum Ascomycota; class Dipodascomycetes; order Dipodascales; family Trichomonascaceae; genus Sugiyamaella; species Sugiyamaella marilandica. Next base: position 49,099 of record JAKUBH010000005.1, on the reverse strand, counting down.
ACACACCTAAGACAGTTTCGAGCCGAGCGCTACTGATTTGCGTGATTGAAGACCCGACCCGCTGAGCTAAGACATTGCGAAACTGCTCCACTGCTTCGTGAACAATATTTGAAAGACCGTATGAGCTCCATCTATATGCAGTGGGGAGCTGATATATTGCAGGAAAATCATAATCTTCAAATGCTCTCATGGCATCGAAGGTGCGGGACAGAACTTCATGAGTTGCCGCCAGATCAGCCCTTTGAGCCCTAATGGCATCCACGTCTGCCCGGAAATCAGATAGGTGAAACAGCCACGTCATGGCCGCGTAAAAAAGCGCCACAATCTCGAGATCACGACCCGCATCCAGAGCTTCACATGCCCATGGCTCACACTCCTGAACAGACTCTAGCAGCCAGTGCACATCATCGCCGTGAAGCCTATCTATTGAAAATGGTACATTCATATCTTCTCCGCTGAATAATTGCCTCTCAGCGAGAACGAAAATTAAACGATGTTGACGTAGTATAGGTTTCGAAGAGAGAAGGGCCAATGATCAGTTTACTCGGTATCATATAGGTGCTACAGCCGTGCGCACCGCTAACGCTCATTCATGCACGTATCCGGCACTGCCATCCCATTACGGGCCATAGACGTGTTCACTGCCAACTGGCATCGCTTCCATCATCCTGACATGTGGTTAAGACCTCGCAAAGCTGACTCACAGCTGGTGGAAAATGTCCTGCTGCTGGTGAAAATCGGCGCGCTCATCACCATCGCGGGAGCAGCTATTTCGTCACGGCTCTTCTCCGTTATCCGGTTCGAGAGCATCATCCACGAGTTTGATCCCTGGTTCAACTACCGAGCCAGTCGTTATTTGGTCGACAATGGATTCTACAAGTTCCTCAACTGGTTTGATGACCGCACCTGGTATCCTCTCGGTCGTGTTACAGGCGGGACCCTGTATCCTGGGCTGATGGTAACATCCAATGTGATTCGCACGGTGCTGACCTGGTTGGGACTGCCAATCGACATTCGCAACATCTGTGTGCTGCTGGCTCCTGGGTTTTCGGCGCTGACAGCCTATGTCACCTACTTGTTCACGAAGGAGATGAAGGATGAGACGGCAGGACTTTTGAGTGCCATTTTCATTGGCATTGCTCCGGGATATATCTCGCGGTCGGTTGCAGGCTCATACGACAACGAGGCCATTGCCATCACTTTACTTATGGGGACGTTCTATCTGTGGATCAAGGCACTGAAACTTGGTTCTGCTTTTTGGGGTGCCCTCACGGCCCTCAGCTACTTCTACATGGTGGCAGCCTGGGGAGGATACGTGTTCATCACTAACATGATCCCACTTCACGTGTTTGTGTTGCTCCTGATGGGTAGATACCACTCTAAGATCTATGTGGCCTATTCTTCGTGGTACGCTATTGGAACTCTGGCCTCGATGCAAATCCCATTTGTGGGATTCCTACCCATCCGGTCTAGTGAACACATGTCGGCGCTGGGGGTGTTTGGCTTGCTGCAGCTGGTCGCGTTTGCAGACTACGTGAGGGCTCATGTTCCTTCCAAGCAGTTCAAGACCGTGGTTATATTATCAGTCGTAGCGATTCTAGTCATTGCGGTTGGAGGGTTAATCGCTCTGACATATGCTGGTGTAATAGCACCTTGGACTGGCAGATTCTATTCGTTGTGGGACACTGGCTACGCCAAAATTCATATACCCATCATTGCGTCTGTATCTGAGCACCAACCGACTGCATGGCCAGCTTTTTTCTTTGACACCTTCATGCTCATCTGGCTGTTCCCTGCCGGAGTGTATCTGTGTCTCCAGGAGCTTCGCGACGAGCATGTGTTCATCATCGTGTATGGTGTGCTGGCCAGCTACTTTGCAGGTGTGATGGTGCGTCTCATGCTGACACTCACTCCTGTCGTCTGTGTTGCTGCTGCCATTGCGCTCTCTGGATTGATGGATGTGTACAATGATTTCAGTGCTTATTTTGTTGTTGAAGAAAGCTCAGATGACAGCGACCATGGCAAGACCTCGTCTACCGATGGTGCTGTAGACGAAGCGGCCGACGATGCTGTAACCACAGCACCCAGCGAGAGTGCTTTCAGTGCACTGCTTTTGCCAGGTATAATCAAGTTGTTCATGCCACGACTGGTGGTGTTGTCGTCGTTTGCAGCTTACTTGTTTATGTTTGTCCATCACTGTACGTGGGTGACTTCCACGGCGTACTCATCGCCATCAGTCGTGCTGGCGTCCAGCATGCCAGACGGATCCCAGTTTCTAATTGATGACTTCCGGGAGGCATACTATTGGCTTCGAATGAACACGGCAGAAGATGCCAAAATCATGAGCTGGTGGGACTATGGATACCAGATTGGTGGGATGGCTGACAGAACGACGTTGGTGGACAACAACACGTGGAATAACACGCACATTGCTACAGTTGGAAAGGCTATGAGCAGCCCAGAGGAGGTTGCCTATCCTATTCTGCGCCAGCATGACGTGGACTACATTCTTGTCATGTTTGGTGGCCTTATAGGGTTCTCGGGCGATGACATTAACAAGTTTCTGTGGATGGTGCGAATTGCAGAGGGTATCTGGCCCGACGAGGTGAAGGAGCGGTCATTCTTCACTTCGAGTGGTGAATATCGAGTAGACCAGGAGGCTACTCCGACGATGCGTAACAGCATGATGTACAAGATGAGCTATTACAGATTTGCCGAGATGTTCGGTGGTGCTGATGCCACCGACCGAGTGCGTGGTCAGAGAATACCTGCCTCTATGGCCCCAGAGCTCCACTGCGTGGAGGAGGCGTTCACCAGTGAGAACTGGATTGTACGTATCTACAAAGTCAAGGATCTTGACACAATAGGACGGGACTTCCAGAGTGCTGACGCCTTTCATTCATCGAAAAAGAAAAAGATCAGACCTCAATCTGAGCTGCGTGTATAGGACTATTACAACGGTGTGGATATGTTTGTTGATAATAACCAAAGTAGTAGTAGTATATGTACAAATATCATCATTCTTATATCATGCTTAACAAAAGTTTACTGCTCATCGCTATTTACATTTGCCGTCCGGTTGTAGGACTCTTCGGCCAGCTTTTTCAGAAGAACATACTGTTCCCGAGGACTGAATTTTGGGAAGTATTCATGCTTTATATCAATGCCATCCCAGTGCTTATCGTCTCCACGCCTCCACTCATTCTCCCACGTCACTGTACACGGTGTTCCCAACGCCTCTAGAGAGCTGGCAATGTCAGCCACAGCTTCTTGAGTGTATGTGGGGCGGAATTGCGAGTAGTACCAGACGTTTCCTTCCGGCGACTTTTTTCTCCAGCTGTTGGCCTGGGCCTTCTCGGTACGATCTCTCATATACCGCAGCGTCACGATGTTTTCGTAAAACCTCACCGCACTATCATGGTCTGGCAACTGGGCGACTGCCAATGGCCGCCATATATCCTTTCTGGTCTTGGGAAGTCTGTTTTGCCAGTTTGCAAACTGAAACTGCGCTTTGATGTCTTCTTCCTGAGGCCGCAGAGTCTGTGAGAATAGAACCTGACCAGTTTCGATATTTCGAAATGCATACACGTTTGGTCCGAACTTCTGTGCTCTGAGCCAGCTCGCTGCTCTTACAGCACTGAATTTGGGAACCGACGCCATGGCTCTGATGTTGAACAGCTGAAATTTTCAGGCTGTTCTGAAGAAGTTATGCTATTAAACGACTGTCAGCCGTGCCCTGCTGCAAACTACTACTAACTAAAAGACAGAAGACATAACTGTCACTGGCCTGCCACAACATTACCAATCACCGAGTTATATGTTCCTCAGAGAGGAATGTTAATAGACGTTTAATCCCCTCAGTTTCGTCGGCCTCGTCTGACTCTCGATTGTGCCACAGTTCTTGCCGAGTTTCATTTTATGATATCTGCATCAGCCACAAGTGGTTCTGGGTTCGGAGATGTGGCTGGATCTTAACTTTGTAAAGTGACTAATATGATCTGAAAAATGAAGTTGCAATGACTATACTAACAACTTACATATACGGGGTAGCAGTGTTTGCAGTAATTTTGCAAGTTTTTTTTTTTTTTTTTTTGTTTAATTGGGGTTCCATTGGGGATATTTCTTTCGTCTTAGTACTCAATATAGATTTACGCCACAGTCACGTGCAATGGTACTAGCCACATCTAGTACCTCTTTAGGAAGAATATGTTCCGTCGGATCAGTGACTGATAACTGCCTGGAGAAAAAGTAACATAGGCTTGAACTGAGCGTTCTCTTCGACTGCAAAACCAAAAGGCAGCCATCATGGCCCTTTTAGCTGGATTTAATCTTGACGGTCAAAAGGTGCTTGTCATAGGAAACAGCCCGCTAACTCAACAGCGATCCAAGAAAGTATCGGATCTTGGTGCTACGGCTGTAGTAATCAAGCCATCAGAGCTTTCGACAAATCAAGATATCAAGCGAGCACTGAATACATATGGCCGTCCAGAAGTCGATGGTATAGCTGATTTGGTATTTGTAGCCATGGGCGAAAATGATATTGAACTGGCAAAACAGATATCGGATCAATGTAAGCGACTTCGAATACCTGTTAATGTTGCAGACCATCCAGAGCTCTGCACATTTACTCTCTTGTCAACATATTCGGATGGCGATTTCCAGTTCGGCGTTACCACGAATGGAAAAGGATGCAGGTTGGCCAACAGGATCAAAAGACACATCATAAGCAAGCTGCCGCCCAATATTAGCATGGTCTGCGAAAGAGTCGGAGAGCTGCGTACGTTGATAAGACAGCAAGATGCATATCAAAGCACGGATATATCGACAGTGGGTCAAGAAGACGAAGATGCTGAGCAGACCAATGGTCTTAACCATCTGGTTTTAGAGAGCAAGTCTCAGCAGCTTGAGGAGCAGAAGCGACAGCGAATCAGATGGCTCTCACAAGTAGTAGAATACTACCCGTTTTCAAAGCTGGCCACTCTTCAACCGGAGGAGCTGTCGCGTGACTATAAAGCTCACAAAGACAACACACAAGCGGTCAAAGACGGTGATACAGTGATCAAGAAAGGAAAGATCTCACTAGTTGGATCTGGGCCTGGTAGTGCTGAACTGCTGACTAAGGGAGCGCTTGACGAAATACACAATGCGGATATTATTTTGGCAGACAAGCTTGTTCCTTCGCAGGTGCTTGATCTTATACCGCGCAGGACCCCTGTGCACATCGCAAAGAAGTTTCCTGGCAATGCCGAAAAGGCCCAACAGGAGTTGTTAGAGCTGGGCATTGAGGCTCTCCAACAGGGAAAGCATGTAGTGAGACTGAAGCAGGGAGATCCCTACATTTTTGGAAGAGGGGCAGAAGAGTACGTCTTTTTCCGTGATAATGGATACACCCCTACGGTGGTAGCAGGCATAACGTCAGCATTGGCAGCACCACTCTTTGCAAACATATCTGCGACTCACAGGAATGTCGCTGACCAACTGCTGGTATGTACCGGTACTGGACGTGGTGGAGCACTTCCAGAGTTCCCGGAGTGGAGCACTAGCAGAACTACTGTATTCTTAATGGCCCTGCATCGAATCGATCAAGTCGTCGACAGCCTTCTGGCCAAAGCATGGGAGATCAAAGTGCCGTGTGCGGTCATAGAAAGGGCTAGTTGTCCTGACCAGCGCATCATTCGAACAACTCTCGAGCATGTTGTAGAGGCGGTGCATGAGCTTGGATCCAGGCCTCCAGGACTGCTTGTCACTGGGTATGCGTGTGACGTTATCGAGCATACAAAGGGAAAGTGGGTTGTTGAGGATGGCTACACGTAAGCTTTGACGTTATAATGGCATCTATAGTCCTGCTATATAAAATTATAAGTAATAGCAGTGACAGTTACGCTTTGATATAAATTGTATATTATTCACTTAATAGATAAATAAATGGTAATTTTAAGCAGGCTATTTCTGTTCTGTACTGTGTATTGTACTCGACTAGTACTTGTGGAATGTACTATCGTAGCAACTTTATGAATCATTCGTATTTGAGCTGCAGCCTTAATTGTGCCATTGCTCCATTGGATTATATTAACATTGTTTTCCACGCCTCCAGCACTCTTTTGCAATTATAGCGTAATTTATTGATCTTGGAGGTTTGATTAGTTTAGTGCTATAAATATTGACTTAAGTTGAAGCTTTACGGTACATATGGCTGCCGGACATTTGTCGAGTTCATCACCACCTACGCCGACTGATTTGAAAAACATAAAACAAACATATTGCGGGGTCGAAAAAAGCTTCCGTAATGGACCAGCTATTTGTGGGTTTTTCTTTCATATATCTCATTGATATTATTCATATTTAACCAATTTTAAATGGCGTCGTACACTATATCCGCAGCGCATGGCTGGAAATATAGATAAGCACGAGCCGCGTGGATGACAGGTAACAAATATAACATATAAATCGTATTATAGAGTGAGCGCTGGAATGTTAAACTCTAGGCTTACAGGCAGCTGCTGGCGGACCCTAATGCCTGCCAGAGGCTGGTCGCGGTTCTATAGCACAGCACGTGGTATTGCATTTGTTTTTGAGTAAGTGTCAGGACTAGAATTTGCTGCTCACAACCAGCATCGACGGAGTGTTAGTCCGTGGATCCAAGACGATAAAGCAGGCTCCGCAAGCATTGTCGTTACTCAATTCTCAGAAGACTCCTTACATTCTGCTTACCAATGGTGGTGGGAAGTCAGAAAAGGATCGTATAGATGAATTGGAGAACAGGCTTGGCGGTATTACTATCCGGGAGGACCAGTTCATCCAGAGTCATACACCATTTAGGAACTTGGTAACTAAATACAACAGGGTACTGGTGGTCGGAGGAGATGCAGACCGTTGTAGGTATGTGTCTAAGGGCTATGGCTTCAGAGATGTGATTCTTCCGATAGATGTCATCCGTAAGCATCCAAGTGCGTGGCCCTTCCATAGATACAGCGAGCAAGAGCTACAGGATTGGACAGACGATTCACTGGATGTCGATTCTAGACCATTTGATGCCATTCTAGTTTTTAATGATCCGCGAGATATGGGAGTCGACACTCAGATTATTCTGGATTTGTTGTTATCTGATGGGGGCCAGCTGGGTACCCGTAAGCACTATAGCGCATATTCATCGGTACCATCTGTGCCCATTCACTTTTCCAATAACGATCTGCTATGGTCCAACGACTATGTGCTTCCACGGTTTGGACAGGGAGCCTTTCGTGCTATTGTCAGAACACTGTATCACAAGGCTACCGGATTCGAGCTACAGGACCATGTCATTGGTAAACCATTTGAGTACACGTACCGATACGCGGACCAGCTGCTGCGACAGCAGTTAGACAGTGCTCGAACGCCTGTGGTATACATGGTGGGAGATAATCCAGCGTCCGACATTCGCGGTGCCAATGACTATGGTTGGAAGAGCATTTTAGTAAGGACAGGAGTGTACCGAGATGGGGATGAACTGGATGTCAGCCCTACGGTGGTGGTGGACAATGTCCTAGAAGCCGTGAAGTTTGGTCTGGCAGATGGTATGATGGGATCTGACTGAATATATTATTAGCATTGAGCAGCAGGCTACTGCGAGTGGCTGCATAACTATACTGACCGGGACTGATCTGTGTCGAAATAGTATGAGACGACAAGGTATTTCGCTAACAAGCCCTTATTATAGATTTATTCTTATTGGATAATATTAATGGGTGGACAATCCATATCGTGCAATATAATTTGGTATGGCTTCGTATGGTCTGGTACGATGTTGTGTAATCAAATTATATTACACAGATAGAAGACTTGTTAAATTATGCTACGAGACCATATATATATGCTGCTTTGAGCATAACGTTGAAGCTGAGTTGGCGACAACATGAACTCTGACCCAGACTTGATGCGACAAAGTTGATTAAGGGGGGTTTCACTCACCATCCTGAAGAACCAGACAAGACACTATCTGAAAAGCCATACAGATTCAAGATAGACAAAACCAACCATAGCTGGTGTTACTACAATAAGTTAAACAGATTAGAAGTGTGTATCATTACAATAAATATGCTAGACCTTATTGGCCACCGTTTGTTGCTGGTGCAACTTGAGGGCGTTACGCTCGTGGAGCTGCTGCTTGCAACTCTGCAGACCGATGCAGTTATGCTGTTCTAATAGTCTATGCTTGCCACAGAAATGGCCTGCGCAAAACCCACAGTCGCCAACGCCACGGAGCGGAGCAGACAAGCAACTGGCAGCCGAGCATCGCTTTCGACTCTTCTTTCGCGGAGTCGACGAGCCCGATGCCGATACTGACGCCACCGACGGGGCCACCTGGAGTGTCGAGTCAGCCGTTATATTATAATCACTGAGCGTCTTTGAATCATCGAGATTGGTGGTGTCGAGCAAAAGGGTGGCGGATGCAAGCGAGGCGTCCTTCTCAAGAGCCATCTTCTTGACGTCGGCCAGCGTGGTGGCGGATCCCACTTCAAGAGTGAACACTGTTATTAGAACGCAAAAAAAAATAAGCGGTGGACAAAGTGGCCGACGATGGCTGGAGCAGGAGCTAGTGCTGAGCAGGGCTCAACTGAGCAAGAGCAAGCGTTTGGGACTGGCTGAGCTGGCTGGAGAACAGTTGGCCTAGACCCAAGGCAGTTGAAGTCTGTAAACAGCCCAGTATACAGGTTGGCAGCTTCAACTAGACTTTTCAAGCCGAGTTTCAGAGTTGACGTGTCCTCGTCCCGCGCGGTAACGACTACACAACCACGCTATACCCTGGTCCATAACGCCAACAAGCAGCCAACGGCAGCCACATTTATCTGCCACGTTTGTGTCGAAACTTACCTCCTGAAGGGCTCTGGATAGATAACTGGAAAGTGGTGGTGGCCATGGTGGTGAAGCAGTGTTGAGTAATAGACAGGTTGCCAAGTGCAAACAAAGCAGGAACCGTTATCAGTCGTGTGAACGCTGTATCTTGCCGAACGGGGAATGGGCAATGTCGATCGCAGATTTAACAGTTGTCGTAGAAAAGACGAGATGGTCGGCGAACAACCAGGTGGTCAGATGTTTGGATTGTCGATTAAAAGCGCCAGTTAGCTGCAAGCAACAGCAAAAGAAGACGGCAAGTTGTCCAGCAGCGCACGGCCCTTATATAGGGCGGGCCTGGCAGATCCGGCAAGGTCCGCCTGGGCGACAATGTGACCACCGTTTCAGCCACACTGCGGGCTTGGCCGGGCCCGCTATATTTGGCATGATATGGTAGGGGGCGGTACGTGCGGCTGCCGGTGCGGCGCTCAACCATGGGGGCGCCGGCCCCTACAACGAGTAAGGCAGCTGCAGCGGCGCAATACGGATGCACAGGGTGTAATCTGATTACGGCCAGGTCTTTTTTTGTAGTAGCGTGTAGGCGACTACCAGGTTGTGGTATGCATTTTGGGCATAAGTTAGAATGGTAATAATGACATCAAATATTGAGTGGCATAAGTTGAAACGGTACTTGTAATGCTATTATTGGACAAGGATAAGAATCCTTATCTATAGTCGACGCCCTCGGTGAATACATGGCATAGGGCAACGCGGAAGCAGGTTGTACCATAACGGGGTCGAGATACAGATATTGCACTGGTGCAAGTTGGCCTATGTTCAACGTTTTTTTTTTACTTTGAGATTCCATATCTCAGGCGGTGGACTCATGCAACTCACAAGTTCGAACACGCCTTTTGTCACAAAAAGTTCTTCGCAAGCAACATTTCATACTGCCAAAATATAAGCAGAATAGCTGTGCACTCTATGCTGACCTGACAGTCTGCTGGAAAATGGCGCACAGCAAAATTCAGCTTTGTAATGTGATGCAGCATCGTCAGGTCGCGTAGCGCTCGCTCTCTTTGTGTGACTCTTCACTTTAGTTTTCAGGGGTACATGACGCCTTATCGCGATAAGGTCAAGGGTAATTTACATTCTATTAGACGAATTTTTGTGGAGTTCGGCTAAAATTCGACTGAACGATTGCGACAAGACGCTTCGGTAAAGTCGATGATTCAATTCGACAATATAGAGTACATTGGCCTTGTTTTTTTGGCTCTATGATTTCTTGGAGATGCACTACAGCAGAGATACTATAAACAAAGGCTACTTCAAAGAACTACCATAGTTCTGAACGGCAAACAGAATAATATGACACCCCAAAGCACGCCACTCATTCCCTGATCAGCGCATTCGTGCACAAAGTACTTTCATAACGAGAACTACCGAATATTAAAAGGCGCATTGTAGTAGGGGCTGCGACTCCCAACTAATAGTCATTCAGACAGCTTCCCAACAAACATACCTATGGACATGTTAATCAGACGGCGAGAAAAATACACAGAGTTTTTATTTCTGATGCTGTGACATGCTATGAACTGCTCTTGTGAATAAAACCATTTTGCAGCTGCAAGTTACGCCAGAGCTATATAAGGTTGCTAACGAGTTACCCGGTTCGCCACTGCAGCAGACTATAAAGTCGAGACTCGCTGCTCGATGCTCATCACTCAACCTAACATCATGTCTGAAGAAAACAAGTTCTCCCACACTGTACTACCCCGAGACGAAAGTGCCGAGGGAAAGCAATCGAGCCTCGGCCTTCCTGGCATTCAATTGCCGGCAAACGCTACAGAAATTAAGGAGTTTGCCGAGACACGCAATGTCGACGTCAAGGCGCTCAATGAGCAGATAGCCCAGGCAGAGGCTGAAGCAAAGGCTAAGCTCGCTGACCTCGAAAAGTCGGGCGGGAGCAATTAAATGATTTGCCGTTTCAATGCCATTTGCTGAAACGTTCAGTTGGCTGTGGCATTCATGAAATGAACGCCTCGAGTGTGTTTTTGAAATCAGGGCGTTTTGTTTGCCTTGTTTGGCAATCGTGGGCTACGTTACATTTATTTATATAAATTTTTCCCCACATATTTATATTTTTATATACTACTATGTCTGAAGGCGGTATTTATGCATATCGAGCTCCCTTCGCTTCAGCCTTCTCCTGTAGTTGTTTTTGAGGTCACGCATGTAGCTGCCCTACGTCCCCGTAATGTAGACAGACTGCAGCACCGAAAAAGGTGGCACTGAAATTTGGGTTTGTGGCTGCAGGAGAGGCGTAGTTGACGTACATACACATACACACATACTGACGTCGAATATAATGCCGATGCGGCCCAACTCTATCTGGATCTCATCTTCTCCCTAGCCATGAGCCTTCACAGTCTTATCAACAAGGTGACGGGACAGCCTCCGTCTTATTCCAAAAAGCACAATTACACGTTTGGCAAGGTTCTAGGTGCCGGCACGTTTGGTGTAGTCCGCAAGGCGAAGCAGCTCGACACTGGCGAAGATGTAGCCATCAAAATCATCCTCAAAAAGACCCTCAAAGGCAACGAAGATATGGTGCTCGAGGAGATTCGCATGCTTCAACAACTGCATCACCCGCACATTGTCGCATTCAAGGACTGGTTCGAGAGCAGGGAAAAGTTCTATATTGTGACACAGCTCGCGACGGGTGGAGAGCTGTTTGATCGCATTGTCAACCAGGGCCGCTTTACCGAAGCAGACGCGGCAAAGTGTATAACCGATGTGATTGACGCGGTGGCCTATCTCCACTCCAGAGACATTGTGCATAGAGACCTCAAGCCCGAGAACCTACTGTACGTCACCGAAGACCCCCATTCCGATCTAGTGCTGGCGGATTTCGGCATTGCCAAGGTTCTGAGCTCGCCTGAGGAAAAGCTAACATCAATGGCAGGGTCGTTTGGCTACGCAGCTCCTGAGGTGTTACTAGGAAAGGGCCATGGCAAGCCCTGCGACATCTGGAGCTTGGGCGTCATCTCTTATACGTGCCTTTCTGGGTACTCACCGTTCCGGTCTGAAACCGTAGACGAGTTTTTGGACGAAGTCACCGACTCGTATCGGGTCGTATTTCACCAAAAGTACTGGAAAGACGTATCGGAGGACGCCAAGCTGCTTATCAGCAAGATGCTGCATCCCAATCCTGACAAAAGACCTACTGCAGCCGAGCTGCTCAAGGACAAGTGGATTGTCAGCGAGGCTGTCTACAACGTGGATCTGCTGCCCAGCATTCGCAGCGGTTTCGACGGTCGTCTCAAGTTCCGGCTGGCCATTGAGGCTGTTCGACTGAGCAACCGCATCAAGGCATTGGATATGGCAGGCGAAGAGAGCGACGAGGACGACGACCCTCATGCTACTGCCAAGCTCCTGATGCACAGGCATGCGTCTTCCCACTCCAACGCTGCAAAGTTCCAGGAGGTGGTCCTTGCAGCCCAGCGCCAGAAGGAGCTCGAGGACCAGAGATGGACTGATCATAAGACGGAAGTTGGGCCAGATGGCAAATCAGACCGCAAATGAGACAGTGAGCCAGGCCATAAACCAGGCAGTACAGCATCGACGCAATAGAGCAGTGTGATGTCCAACCGTCAATGAGTGAGCATTTCCTCCTCACGTGAGTCATCATCTCATTCCCGGTATTTTTGCGCGCAGTTACGATGTGTATACACCTTATTCCAGAGGTTGGTCGCTACATACCTGTATTGATTATGCAATTCCTATAACATTTAATTGGCACATGCACATCGAAAGTTTGCTCATGTTTACGGAGCATTCAGCAGCGTGGTCATTACCGGTGTTTAGTACAGACACCGTCGGATTCATCGTATAATTTTCATGTACACTGGGCCGGGACATTCGCTCGACCTTTCTCTTTTTTTTGGTTTAATGCACCTTCAACTTACTAAAGGACGATGCTGCACAAATTTGTCGAGGTCTTCCTTTGTAGCCACACCAAGCACAAACTTCCTGGTGTCGTCTGTAATGACTGCAAATTCCTCTCCTCGCTCAAAGAAGGCCTCCAGCTCTTCGAGAGGGGTATCTGGAGTGATCTTCTGGAATGGTCGCGATGTCTTGCGGTCAAATCGAATATAGTAGTCTGCGACCTTTTTGTTTTCGCTTCGCGGACCGTTCTCCTGCTCAAGTAACTCTGCGGTCAAATAGCCCAGTAGTTGCTTCGTTTTAGGGGATACTACTGGCAGATGAGAATACGACCGTTCGTATGACAGATCCAATGCCTCAGATAGAAGCATGTTGGGATCTATGGTTACTGCCGGCGGTCTGTCGAGGTCCTCTACAGTGGCCTTCGTTAGCGTCTGGGCTGCTGCGTTGAAAAAACACTCACTCCTCGATAGTCTCTCATGTTGCGTAGGAAGTCAAGTTTTAGGCTTCCTAACCCGCCGTCTTTTTGCAGGGTGCTGATAACTCTGTTAAGTTCGGTTCCGCTCACATGCCCACTGAAACATGCTTGTTTATGTAAATTATTATTTTATTATTATTATTATTATGACGGAAACCTTCTTCTGAGATTTTGATCTGTCTCACAATTCGGTGCACACAGTGCTCTTTATGTACCATACTCTCCTCCATGAAATCAGACTACACCTAACCTGGGGCATCGCCTAGGGCAACGCCTGGGCATCGCATGACAGTATCAGGAGCAGGGATCCCAAGTGAATGCAACACATTGGCTCCAAAAACGTATATTGCTAATTAGAGACATCATCACCGACTTTATAATAGTCGGTTTATGCTAAGATTAATCAAGACTGTCTTAAATTTGAGTGGTCTCTGCTCTCGGCAGTTACAGTTGACACAGCATTGGTTCTCTCTGTATCCCGATATAGTAATATCAATATCTTGATCCTCATACTTCGTCCAACGCTCAACCGGTTAATGTCGTTCTACGGATCCAAAGAAACGCCAGCTGGTAAATGGGACGTTGCCGAGTATGCTAAGAGAGGTCGGGAACGACTGAATGCGGAGCGAGAAAAGCGTGAGCGCGGGGGACGGGAGCTGGTGCCTGAAAACGGCGTTGAGGCAACTGCTCGGTCACATCGTATTGATTTCTACGAAGGACTCAACAAAGTTACTCTTGTGCCGGCGGGCGCGTCCACGGGCAAAAGGGGAAAGGGAGCAGGATTCTATTGCGAGGTGTGTGATCTTACCTTCAAGGATAATATCCAGTACTTGGATCATATCAACTCTCGTCAACACTTGTACGCTTCAGGGCAGACCGACAACATCAAGCGAGCGACCATTGAAGATGTTCGGAGACGACTTGCCTATCTTCGTGAAGCGAAGCAGAAGGCGGAGAAGAATATGGAGTATGACATTGCAAAGCGCATAGCACTACGACGACAAGTAGAAGAAGAAGAGCGTTTGGAGAAAAAAAGGCGCCGTGCTCAAAGGAAAAGACGCCAACACAGCCCCGAACAACAAGCTGATACGAGTGATATGGCTGCTCTTATGGGATTTGCTGGTTTTGGCACGTCAAAAAGATAGCCTGCATCAACGTTGAGCTCACTTTGTACACTACAAAAGAAAGCCCGTATAACTGGTGAGCTGTATATCCGACATCAGTACACAATGTACACCCTGTTAGATAAGGTTCGTGAAGTTAGTTGCAATTCTATTTCAGGTGCAATGTTTTACACTGGGATCACGGATCTATTCCTCTGCTGTGAAGGGCCTGCTTGACCTGACTGTAGACTTCCTCAGGAGGTTGGTCACAGTTGAGCGATACAACCTTATTGACTTTTCCAAAATAGTCGACCACCGGCATCGACGTCTCTACAAACGTTCTGAAGCGCTTCTTGATCGATTCGATGTTGTCATCAGTTCTGCCGCTGCTTTCGCCTCGCTTCAGCAATCGTTTCAGCATGATCTGTTCAGGACAGTCGAAAAATAGTACAAACTTAGACACCGCAACGTCTTCCTCGAATTTCACCGCCTGATCCATCTTGCGTGGGAACCCATCTATGAGGAACCGCTTGGTTCCGTCCTCGGCAATGCGCTTTTTCATGGCCTCCCGAAGCAGTGCGATGGTGATTTCCATGGGCACAATCTGGCCCTCTTTGATGTAAGTCGCAATCAATTGTCCATACTTCGATTCGGGTCTCTTTTGCTCCTCGCGTAGAAGATCACCTGCAGACAGGTGAGCAAATCCATAATCACGAACAATGTTTGCGCACTGAGTGCCTTTTCCAGCGCCAGGGCCTCCGAGGACGAAGACCACAGACACTTCGTCGCCAGAAAACGCCGTTTTTTTGTATCGCTGTTTGTTCTTTTCCTTTTCTCGCTCGTACTCTTCCTCGGTGATGGCCTTAGGAAGTTTCTTATCTACTTTCCTAATTGAATACGCGAAGGCACCAGTTCCTAAGAGAGCGATGAGAACAAACCATCTCAACTTAGGCGCTGGTTGGCGAGCTTGCGAATAACTGCGGACAGCCAGTGGTGTTGGTCTCACCCATACAGGGAATGCAGGTCGCACATTCTTTGAGGCAACACGGGAAGCTACTCGAAACATGGCAAAAAGGACCGGGCACGAAACCTCGTCTAATCTACAGGTGTAGATGTTGAGGAGCTAGCTATTCACACGTATCCGGTCCCGAAGAGGACGACATACGGCTGATGGTTAGGGCTTAAATGAAATTTCACGATGCCACTGTCAAGTCGGTTACAGTCGTCAACGGCATTTTTATTATTTCAACAGTTCGTCAACAAAAAGAAATCAAGAAACACGGCAATTGATAAGGCATACGTCACAATATCCAGATATGTCGCTTGTTAATCTGGCACATTTTTGCTCGCATCTCCAAAATGTGAGCCGGATCCACAGGCCTCTGACATCTGTTCCTATGACAAAACTGCATCTTCAAATAGCCCTGGGTCTTTATAAAGAAGGCTTCATCTCGTCAGTTCAGAGAGGAGACCTCGAAAGTCCAGACAAGGAGTTTGTGCCCACCACATTTGACAATATCGCAACTAGAAGATTATGGATAGGCCTCAAGTACCACAACGTTCAGCCCGTGTTGCGAGCGATGCATCTGGTGAGCAAACCCAATAGGCGTATTGTTGCCAATCACAGTGATTTACAGACCCTTATACGTGGACGACCGTTTCGCACAGTTAAACCACTGAAAGTCGGAGAAGTGATGTTTGTGCGTACTCGAGACGGAGAGGTGATGGAGATCCAAGAGGCTGCTCGTAAACGAGTCGGAGGAGAGCTGCTCTGTCGAGCAAGCTAGTGTAAAACGTTGTAAATAGACTTATGTTGACATTTTCCATGACTACGAAAACACCATCACACTTATAAACTGTGATAATAGGAAAAAAATATTAGAGAATGCACATTACACATAAATAGTCATCATAGAGCAAACTGTGGGCCAATTCCCCTGCTTCTCCATCCCCGCATATCCACCTGCCAGCCCTTCCACTGCTCCATCTGCTTTCGAATGTCGGAGATTCGTGACGACTCTCCTGATAGATCCAGCTCGACAAACGATGTCGTGCGCGGCCTTCGCGTGTTTACAGACTGCCGTGGCTCAAATGGTGGACTGTTGAGGACCTCATTATCATATTCCGCCAGTTGCGCACGTAGTGCTTTGACTTCTGCCTTTAGAGCTTTCAATTCCTGATCTGCTGCAGTTCCAGATACGGCAGCAACTTGTACAGGCATATCACGAGCCTGTTCAAGGGATTTGACGGTGAGCCTCAGCTCATGTTCATCCTTCTCAAGCGCCCGCACACGACTAGCCAGTTCGTCTTTTTCCCGATCCAAAGCTGCCACCTGCGACGCAAGTGCGTTTCTATTTTCTTTCAAAACCTCTATGTTTTCATTAGCACCATCGATGTCAGGAAGGCCTTGCACATCGACGCTTTTGGTCTTATAACTCTGCAGTTCAGAAACAACTTTGTCATGGGCCGATTGAAGAGTTTCGAGGTCTCTTTTCAGCTCGGAGATCTGAACTTCGCCTTCAGTGGTGGAGCCATCGCTGGCTTTATCCAGATCTGCAACCTTAGATTTTAACTCCGCATTCGCAGCTTCAGAGTCAGTCAACTTCTTGATCAGTTCTGCATTCACAGATTCTATGTCTTTGATTTGGCTTATAAGCTTTTCTCGGGAAGATTCCGCGTGGCCCAGCTTCACAAGGACCTCCTGGTTAGAAGCCTCGATAATTTTGATTTTGGCCAGCAGTTCTTCGCTCGAAGACGCCTTCTCCTTCAGCTGCTCCTCAAAAGTCAGAGTAGCTTGTTGCAGTTTGGATTCCAGTTGCTTGACTGTGTCTTCCAGGGTCTTCACATGACGCTCTAGCTCAACATTACTCGTCCGCAGTGCTTCCTCTGTAGCAGTCAGCTTGTCGTGCTCTGCTTCCAATTCCTCTGCTCTACGCGTCAATTCAACGTCTTCAGTCTCCAATGTGAGTTTATTTCCGGGGCTGTCACTTCTCAGATTTGTTTCTGCGACATTGTCACCCGTTGTCTTTGGATCCATTATTGCCTGTTCGTCTTTATATAATTCGCCCTCGTCAACTTCTTCATCGTCGTTCACTTGCTGACCGTCATGGGTCTTGTCAAGTACATCCTCATCGTTGCCTTCAGCACCAATAGCTTCCGACTCTTCCCCTTCGACTGGACCGACATCTTCACCTTCCTGTTTCGCCTTTTTGCTTTTCTTGGCTTTTTTCTTCTGCTGCTTTTTCAGTTCCTCAAACTGGGGTTAGATATTTCCAATTTGGAAGTACTCACTCGCTTCTTGGCCGCTGCTAATTTCTCGGCCTTCTCATCGGACTCCATAGCGGTAATTGCGACGTAAAAGGGAAGAGATACGTGGATGTTTGATGTGGGTGCTTTGGATGGTCAGCCGCTTATATCAAGATCAGGGCATTATAAGACCGAGCCGTAGGTAGGTACCTACCTATCTTACATCACATCAGTTGTCAATAGAAATTTTTGTCGGTGAGGACTCAATGACGAGGGGAAATCAAAGGGAGAAGGCCAGGGAGAAGAACTTGAAAAAGCAAGAAGGCCAGAAGAAAAAACAAGAGGGCGACCCTCGAAAGCGTCTCGAGGAACAGGCTGCCATCATGCGAGCAAAACAAGCAGCTGGTAAGTACAGTATATTCTTTATTCGGCTTAAAGGAAATGAGTTAACAGCAGCTGCCGAGAAAAAGGCTGCTGGTGCAAAATAGTTTCAGTTGGCATATTATAGCTAGTAGTTCAACCTTGTTTTACTCTGTGATCGGGCTCGTAGACGAAATTCCAAGAGGGTTTTTTTGGAGCGCAGAAAGTTGATAAACCGGCGCTCGAGAATCAAATGTGCCACATAACGATAATCATACGGGACTAGAAATAAATGAGAACGCAAGGACAGGTTTACCATGGCTTGTAAGGACTTATTCTGGAAAAAAAATAGTAAAAGTATGCGTCAGCCCGGAGTCGAACCGGGGGCTCGTCGATGGCAACGACGAATTTTACCGCTAAACCACTAACGCTGCTTCTTGAAGAATTTCATGCAGCATCACTTATTATCGTATGTACATCGTGTGACAATTCGATTCTGATATGGTGGTTCCGCTTTTCCTGAATCTGACCGGGCCACCAGCCCGGGTGCATAAGGAGTGCGCGCATACTAGAGTCGTTTCGGTCTGCTTGGGACACGCATAGGCAGTTGTGATACATGACAGTCAGATTTAATGGCACATCATTTTGGTATCATGGGATTGCTGCGCACGGGTAGTTACCGATGAGTGATGACTATGCAGTCGCTGATATTAACTCAGTAGCTTGATTTTAATAGCGCATGAATCAGCCAGCTCGCTTCAAGAAAGGGGCTGGTGTCATTTACTACACAGATGACTCAATATAGAATCATCTATTGCATCAAAAGCTATAAGTTCTAAGCTCCCAAACTCAATAAAGGTACACAATGCACGATACAATGGCAATGTGTGCAGCGAAACAAACAAAAACACAACTAAACTCGCAGCACGCTGCCAAATGGACAGCTCCACCCAACGTCTATAGCAGGTATTCTGCAGACCAATGCACATGTAGCGCGTCTCTCACGGCAGAGCGCATACATATCATCCCAGCCCGACATTCGGCCAGCGTCAAACAGCACAGCAAGCAACCACACTTGCGGCAAATGAAAATGGCCTCATGGAGACGCAACTACAAGGGCACGGACCACTAGGGGACGCCACCAAGGCAGAACATTTTTTTGCTCTCATTGTTAGTTTGCCCAGCCATCAATGACGTTGTTGTGGAAGTTGCGCCGCACGAGCTACTCACGTGCATTATGCATGGAGCAGGGATCTCCACTGTCTACTGCCCGAAGAGGCAAGTGGCTCACGTAAAAGGTATGAAACAAACGAATGCACGAAAGGCATTGCATTAAGACATTGAACGTGAATATAGACCGACTCGACGCTCCCAAAGTGCCACTACACCCATCTTCTGGTGATCGCACTGTAGTGCCATCGGAATGTCGCATTTCAAGTGTGAATATAACAACCCTGTGCACAACGGCAGCGCAGAAATGCTCCGCCATCAAACCTAACAGCAGTGCCCCTTCCCCCCTGCCCCCTGCCGAGCAGCCACAGAACACCCCGGATCAGGAATATTTCATAATCGCGCCTAAAACGGGTCTCGCCGGTCACCTGGCAACCAACGGCCGCGCAGGTCGAAGTCAAACATCAGACCCTCTCCTTTTCAGTTGTCTTCCTACCATCAACCTGGGTTGCCAGCAACTGCCACGACACATATTTTGTAGTTTTATAACGGCAGGTACGCCGCAACCACAGTACAACAGCAACAGCAACCGCAACTGCCAGCACTGCCAGCACTGCCAGTAGCTGCAAACTAGAAACAGCAGAACCTTATAAGCCAGTGCGGGTGCCGGAGCACCTCTGTTTGCGACCATGATCCAGCAGCGATTGGCGGACCACCAGCAGACGTTCTCGTCAAACAACCCATTCCGCAAGTCGTCGGTGTCGTCCACGGGGTCGTCGTCCGGTTCACGGTCGTCTCGAGTGGGCGGGTCGCCGTTCGATGAGCCCGCAGACTCAGGGGCTGCTGCGCTGCGACCTCACCGGTCCCACTCCACAGGAACCGGTAATGCCGTGACGTTCGCGCCCCCAGTGGGACCCCAGCGGGTCATGGCGGTGCAGGGCTATAGCTTGAGCGACCAGGATGTCAGCACACGGGTGCAACCGAGGTGAGTACAACATTTTGTTGATTAAGTTGGGATGTAGCGAAGGATGTGCGTGATGCGAAAAACAAGGGGTTACGGGGGGGAAGCGGTAGAATGAGGATTGCTGCGTGATACGCGATTAGCAAGACGTGATATGAATGAGCTGATATTGTGATGGGTGATACTGAATGACAGGCTGTGATATTTTGTGGGTGACGTGATGTTATCGTGTTAGTGGTGGTGTGGCTGATGTTTCAGAGAGCGAATTGTGGTAGCAGTGCAAGTGGGGCAGCTTAAACAGTTCAAACAGTCGAGATACACAGAAGGAGCCAGTTGGAAGCAAGTGAGTGCAAGCAGACGCACGCGAACGCAAGCGAATGCAAGCGAATGTAAAACTAGACTCAGGCGAACTTCTAGCGAAGAATGCTGTTACACAAACGAAGCAGAGTCTGCCGCGGCTGTCAGCACTGCAGCATCACTTCGCAAGCTATGATATTATGCCCTCATACTGCAACTAGCTGTGACATGTACAGCCTTCTATCTACCATCATGGCATGACCATAATGTGAAGAACATTACAGCGTCCGCGATGTACAGCACACAGCCCTAAAAGTTTTTTCTCTTTTGGCAAATTTGCGGCAAAAACCACTGCCATTGCTATCAGTCATCAGACAACTAGTCATGCTAGTGTCAACCGTCATCATGAGCAAGTCCCTTGGCGCCTCCAAAAGGCGCCTGTTGCCCAATGT
The DNA here is from genome assembly GCA_030563205.1 of Sugiyamaella marilandica. Taxonomy (NCBI): domain Eukaryota; kingdom Fungi; phylum Ascomycota; class Dipodascomycetes; order Dipodascales; family Trichomonascaceae; genus Sugiyamaella; species Sugiyamaella marilandica. Next base: position 28,276 of record JAKUBH010000005.1, on the reverse strand, counting down.
TGCAGCGCCATCGCCGCCAGTTAGGGTGTGGTTGCGATTATGGTTGAGGCGATGATGCGCCCAGGGCGGTGCCTGAAACTGGCTTAACCAAACCTTGTTCGCAACAACATAATATCCCACAGAACCCCCCCCCCCTGTTGACTTGATTTGACTTTCTAACTCCAGACAACCACTGCCCATTCGCAACTCAATGCTGAGAAAATCGGCCAATCCGTTTATAGAGGACCCTGTCAGCGACAACGACAGCTTCCACGAGGACGACGAAGCAGGTGCCATCTTCAGGCCCGCTCCTCAGCGTCCCCCCTCGTCGTCAAAACCCCGTGCTGCTGGCTCTTCTCCCGCAAAAGACGGCACCGTGACTCGTGTGTCGGTGTTCAGGTCGAATTCCGACTCGTCTGTGCTCGAGCCAGTGCGTGCTCGCGACGCGGACGCCAGCCGTCGCGACCACCGCGACCACCGTGATAGGAAGGAGCACCGAGAGCATCGTCATCGTGATAAGCGTGGCGATCGCTCTAAAGAGGATGGCAGCCGGTCTCACAAAAAGGAATCGGCATCGTCAGCATCAGGCACGTCGTCGTCGTCGCGCCGGAAGGCCCAGCCGCTGGACGTGATTGATAAATTGGACGTGACGGGCCTGTTTGGGCCTGGGTCGTTCCACCACGATGGACCGTTCGACGCGTGCAACCCGCACCGCAACAAGAACTCCAAGCGGGCTCCAGTGGCAGCATTCCCTCTCGATGGCGCCAACAACAGCCTGTCGGTCAACGACCCGACTCGAGATCGATACGCGACTGAAAACACCATCATGGGACGAGGTATCGACGAGGCGTACCTTGACTACTCAACAGGAGGAAATTATAGACCTGCTCCGCCGCCAGACCGCGACGCTGCCAACACATTCAACCCCAAGAAGGAACTGGCTGTTCACGGCGACATGACGATGGGTCTGGGGAGTACAACGTTCCTAGACGGTGCGCCTGCGTCCCGCGAAGCCATTGCCAAGTCCAACGAGGAGGCATTTAATTCGGCGAGCGGGCTGGGGCGTAAGAAGTCGCTCGTCCAGCGCCTGAGGGGCGGGGCCACTGCTGGCCCGCGGCCCACGCCTCCATCTCGAGCCACCAAAGGTCCTGGCGGTCCGGGTGGTGCTGCTGGTCCTGCTAGCCTCGAGGTACGTCCTCCAGTTGTTCGCACCAGTTCTCATCCTGGTGAAAGCACTGGACTCAGTGGCAGTGCTGGCGCTGCCTCGTCGCCTCCTATAGCTCCTGCCACTCTGGCAGCTGGTACAGGTACTCCTGCTGGAGGAGCCAGTGGTGGACTGCTACGCAGGGTCAAAAGTCTGAAGGTTGGATCCAAGAGACGCAACTCGTGAAGTTGGACTGTACTGGACTGGACTGAATTGGATAGGACTGCATTGATATGTATGTACGCTAGATGAGAACACGAATCATGACCTGTAGCACAGTAGTGTGGCCAAAGTGAGTTTCACAGAGCATCCCAGACGCGGATTCAACAAGAGTGCCAACAAACAGCGAGCAAGCTGACCGGTTCAACGGATTTGGGTGGTAGATAGTTTAATCATTTATTTGAATATACGAGTTCAATCTATTAACTCACCCAGGACTTGGATCATTCATTGAAGACTGTGTTGCATAACAGTTAAATGTTGTCTATTTGGAGCTGTGGATATGCAAGTAGAACGACGAAGTAGCGGTGCAATTATTGAACACAGTCTTTAATGATAGTACGATGAATATTTCTCAGAACCAAATAAGATAGATCCAGTCTCCAGTTGCTCACCACTCTCAAGTCGTTGTGAATAAGCCGAACTTTAATCACTGCAGATCGGTTTATGCACCCAACCAGTTAGACGAAAAAGAGAACCCATGGACGCAATAACGTAAAAAAAGCAAATTGCGTTGATAAAGGCACATAGCAGATCAGATACGAATGCCCGCGTGTACCAAGAACAGAAGCAATGCAGAACAAATTATCCAAAAAATGTTGAGCGGATCAGTCGACTAATACCAACTGGCAGGGACGGACGGCTTGCTTGGAGGGATTTCAGCTGCAGCTAAGTCGATGCACGGCTGGAAAATTTCACTTCCATCACTCATGTTCGCGCGACGTGTCTGGTCAGCCAGGACTGTCGCCAACGCCGTGCGGACCGCGCGAGCACTTCACACAGTGGCAGAGCTGCCTCACATAGATAGAGCACGAGGCATTCCGGGGTTACTCAGCCCAGATGGGCTTGAAGTGGCGTGGTTCCAGTACCAGCACCATGCGGTGGACCAGCTCAACCAGCGAGTCAAAGGCACCTACTTTGAGGAGAGCACGCCATACCAGATCATGCGGGAGACGTCGGACGTCCCCGAGTTCCAGGAGGTCAACTTCTATGCGTCGCAGGTCTACAACAACCAGTTCTTCTTTGAGAGCTTAAAGGACTCAGTCAACAGCGACGCAGTAGTGGGCAAGCCCGACCCCAACGACCGATCCGTCGACATCGAAGCCGAGGTGCGAAACAACCCCATAATGGACGCTCCTGCTTCCTCGGCTAGTACATACCAGCTGGGTTCAATTGGCGGTGCAGCTGCCAATCGTGACCAGCTTTCGTCACTGCTGGTGGAGTCGTTCGACAATGCAGTCTCGTTCCGCGAGCTGCTCATCAACCGAGCCGACGCCATGTTCGGCAACGGCTACGTGTGGCTGGTGAAAATCAACAACTACGAGGCCAAGCTTGTAAATACATATAATTACGGCACGCCGTTCTCGCATATCCGCAACAGCGACGAGCCCAGTCCGAGGCACAACTCGATCCGAGCCATGAGCCAGGTGACCACTACCTACGACGTGGCCAGCCCAGTGCCACTGCTGAACATCAATGCTTGGCAGCACGTCTACTTGACAGACTACGGGGTGGGGGGCAAGCGCCGGTTCCTGGAGAACGTCTTCGACTGCATCAACTGGGAGCTGGTGCGCAGCAGGATCCCGGAGGAGCAGAACTTTGGCCAGAAATATAGAGTGTAAATAGCATGCGGTGTTTTAGTGGCATCCTTGGAGATGCTTGACACTGCAACAAAATGCCTGGCAGCTGTCATGTTGGTGTTGGCGGATGTACATAGAAGATGGATTGACATGTCCTTTATAGTCGCGTAGATGAGCAGTAATTGAGTCTGGCAATCCTAGCTGGATGTGATTTGTATCACGACGATGTACTACAGATTGAATATCAATTGAGGAGAACTGTACAAGTTTATGCAGGATCAATCTTGTCTGCCATGTCAATTGCGACTCAGTCGCACTATAGCACCCGCCGCCTCCCAGGCGAGTCATGGACTGGCGAAACAAGGCCGTTTAGTGGAAATTAGTTGCTTGGTTCAGGTTATAACATTTTGACAGAGAACAGTTCCGACTGACCAGCAGCTGCCACAGCGCGACAGAGTGCAAAAGCAGTCGTTTCGTTGTAGACTCGTAGCTTTGGGTATGCCTCACGCACTCCACCTCGCATACTCCATTACGACTCCGTCGCGCTATGACAAGTGCTTGCCATTGAGTCATGGATCCTGCCAGCTCCAAAACAGCCCTTGGCGGGATCAGATTCATTGATATCAATGTTTACTGCCGCTGGGGACTCAATTCTAAACTCGAGTTACGACCCGTATGCCCTCCAGTCGGCCCTCGCTATACTCAGTTTCGTATACAACATCAGCAGTTCCGGTCGGCAGCATCTTCAACAGTTGCTGGATGTTGTCGACAACACCCGTATTGAGCTCGTCAAATACCCACGATTGCCTTTTCCAATCCAGGATACCCTCACCTGCTGGCGATACCCGCGGAGTGATGTAATCTGCGTATTCGTCGTCCGTCAGCTCCGCAGTATAAGCGTACATGCCTCCAAGGTGTTTGCCGTTCGCATACCATTTCACAACTCCACGATCGACAATTCGTCCTGGTACGCTCAAATCTAGACCTGTCTCTTCGCGGACTTCACGTACTATGCACTTGTAGCCAGTCTCGCCTGGATCGAGCTTGCCCCCGACTCCATTCCACCGGCCCATCCAAGGAGCCTTTTCACGGTTCAGGAGCAAGAACTGGTCCTTATACTGTATGAAACAGATGGTATACTTGAGTACCGGCTCAGCGCCGGCCAATTGACTCTGGATGTCGCGCGTCATGTCAAGACGCGCTGCGTAGACACTCCATTAATTTAGCTGCAGAAAATAATGGGCGGGCATCGGTGCCCATCAGCCGTGCCTTGGAAAATCCTTGCCCAAGATGTCCCCCACCTTGGCACGGCTAGAGCCGACCTCTGCTGTGTCGTATAAGAGAGAATAGATGCGCCTATTTGCAGGTGTCAGTTTGATATGAAAAGTGTCAGGGCGAGTCAGGAAACGCTGAAAATGCGCGCATTCTCGCAACAGAACGCCACCAAAGGTGCTAAGCACACCATAACAACTTTTGCGGCCTATAGGTGTCAAGTTACCGCTCTCGGTAACGGGCAACGGGGAATTGACCGTATTCATTGCAGCAGTCATTACTCATGTATAATGCAGTGCCGTGCAAACGGAGATACATGTAGCGTCGCAACTCGCTTCCTATTCGGGCGATTTCTGATTAGGTCCGCATATGCTGCACATAAGAAAAATGCACAAATTGCGACATCACGGAATCTCACTATAAATATTCCAGCTGTTTTTTTTTGTGCAATAAAAGCTCAACGGTTTTTTAAACGGCTTTTTCCCCCACTGAATTGGTATCGTAGCAATGGATATTGAGCTGGAAAAGGACAACGTCGTCATTGACGAGTCGTCCAGATCGTGGGCTCTACGGATGCTGGGCCATCAAGACTACGAGACCAAGAAATCGCTAAAGTCGCGGCACATCACCTTCATTGCTCTCGGTGGCACCATTGGCACGGGAATCTTTTTAGCTGTGGGCAGTGGTGTCAGTCTGGCAGGTCCTGGAGGGGCGCTTGTCACTTACGCGGTGGTGGCACTGTTTGTGTACGCAGTCGTTATCTGCCTATGTGAGATGGCCTCATATATCCCCAACTCTGGAGCATTTGCACACTATGCAGACCGTTTTGTGGATGAGTCGTTTGGGTTTGCTCTTGGAATCAACTATTACCTGCAATGGGCGTTCTCTATCCCATCAGAGCTAACGGCAGCTGAGATCATTATCCAATTCTGGTTGCCTGGTGTTCCGAGCTGGATATGGGCCATTGTGATTATTGTGCCCATGTTCTTGATCCAGCTTATTAACGTGCGTGCATATGGAGAAGTAGAGTACTGGGCTGCTATAGTAAAAGTGATTCTGATAGTGTTTTTCATCATCGTGGGCCTACTATTTGACTGGGGCGCCATTCCTCACGCCACAGTGCCGTCGCCAGGCCTTGATAACTTTCGTGGAGGCCAGGCATTTATAGGTGGATTTGCTGCGTTCTTTGAGGGTGCTGTATACGCGTTCTATTCATTTGGAGGTACTGAGCTCGTAGCCTTGACCTCGGGAGAGACCTCTAGGCCTTGGCTTTCTATTCCCAAGGCTGCTAAGACTACTGTATGGCGAATCCTGCTCTTCTATCTAATGACCGTTCTGGTGATTGGTTTGTGTATCAACTCGAGCTCACCCACTCTACTTAATGCCTACTATAATTCAGATGTCACCCAGTCACCAGTGACAACCGTTTTCGTGTACTCTGGATTTGGTGCTGCTAAACACGTCGTCAACGCAGTATTGCTGACAGCAGTGCTGTCTGCTACAAACTCATGCTTCTATGCATCGTCTCGAATGCTCATGTCTATGGCACACAGTGGACATATGTTTCCTATATTTGGCTGGGTTAACAAGCGAGGAGTGCCAGTGCCTGCGACGGTGGTAACTATGCTGATTGCGTGTCTGGTGTTCCTGACTACTATTTGGGGTGAAGGTGTTGTGTTTACTTGGTTTTTGAATATTACAGGAGCGTCTGCGCTTTTGACGTGGTTATCAATTGGAATTGTGTCCATCCGGTTTCGGTTAGCCATGAAGGCTCAGAATCGCCCTATTTCGGATCTGCCTTTCAAGCAGCCGTGGTTTCCAATTTTGCCGGTTCTAGTGGTGGGACTGGGTCTTTTCTTGCTGGGAGGCATGGGATACGGTAGTATTGAGACCACTCCTTTCACCTGGCAAGAGCCGTTTGGAACTTATCTGGGAGTGGCGGTGTTTATTATTTCGTACGTAGGCTGGAAGGTCACTCACTGGAGGACGGACAAGTTTGTCAAGCTTGCTGAAGCCGATCTGGACACAGATGTGGTGTGGGGAGTGGGTGAGGGCCCAGAGATCTTGCAAGCTTATAAGGAAGCAGAAAAGGAGAGAATCATCAGCAGTCGCTATAGTGGGCTGGGACGGGTTCGCTATGTGATTTACCGCACGTTCAGCTGGTGCTGAACTAACCATGTTGCTTAGTTTTTTGCAGTATACTAATAGCTGGGTGTATGATTAAGACCAGTGTAATAATGTTATAATAAGCCTTTTGGAGTTGGCTAGAAGTTAAATATCAAACTATTATGTAGTGTAGTGAAATTCTCTATGGCTAGACAGTAAATCAGGATAATTAGAATTCTATGATTGAGCTGGGTGTGAACAAAAGGGCAACTCGTGCGTTTAACTTCTGCATTATGATCTTGATATTACCAGCGTAGGAACTTAGTTGTTAATTAAGCAGTATCACCAATAGAACCAATTAGTAGAATAATAAAAATAACCAAAAACATTATAGCATGCGAATTTATATTGTAAATCACAAGTGAATTATGAATTTCTATTCCGCACATGAATAAAATTGTTCATTTTCAAAGCCCCATATGTAAATAGTGATTCCGGTCGGTACCTCGGTGTCGGTGAGACCCGGCTCGGCGGATATCCCTTACCCGGACATACAGGCTCACCAAGTCTGATTGGCCCTCCGGCATACCCCAACCTCGCGGACCCGACGAAATCCTTATAAAAATCGCACGAGAGCCGGAACTCCTTCTCTAAGCAATTGCACAAACAGCATGTCTTTTGTCCGAGCATTCCGAACTCAGCGACGAGCTTTCTCTTCTACGGCTTTGAACGTGAGTAAATAGTAGCCCTGACTTGAGATGGACAGAAGGACAAATTCAGAATCCCTGTGAAAAGCACTGAGAACCACTCATTGTGACTGTGAAGGGTCGGCAGAATGAGCAAATACCACAATGGAGTCAGCCAATCGCTTATAAGGACACCACATGAAAAAATCAAAATTTAGCTGCGTGCTCTGGCATGCTATTGTGCGAAGAGCACCACATGTTATGGGCCGGCTCCCGGCAGATCTGGGCCTAGAAAAACGAGGGGGGGGGAATGTCGACAATTGCGAGCTTCACAGAAACTCACCCCATCAGAATTCCCTCAGTCAATTGACGAACCTGCATCTACATAGTGTTTTTTGTAACTCGCTTTGATGGATGTGTTGATTGATGCTGTTTTGGCTGGATTTTGATCCTGTTGGCTCAACTGGGTGTGTGCTCACAACCTATGATTACGTATTTTGCATTGTTTCTGCTTGTTAACGGTGTTTCTCATATGACGTTTACTGGCTGGTTTCTGGTTTGGAATCGGTCCCTCTTTGGTCAGTCGTTGAATGTGATGCTAACTCAGGCCTCCAAGGTTGCCATTTTGGGAGCTGCCGGTGGTATTGGACAGCCTCTGTCTCTGCTCCTGAAGCTCAACAAGAATGTGACCGACTTATCTCTGTACGACCTTCGAGGAACCCCTGGTGTCGCTGCCGATCTGTCGCACATTAACACCAATTCGGTGGTGGCTGGATTCACACCCGAGCAGGGTGGCATCGAGGCAGCCCTCAAGGGTGCTGAGGTGGTGGTTGTGCCGGCTGGAGTTCCCCGAAAACCTGGTATGACTCGTGACGACCTGTTCAACACCAATGCATCGATTGTCCGTGACCTCGCCAAGGCTATTGCCGACGTGGCGCCTAAAGCGTTCGTGCTCATCATCGCCAACCCCGTCAACTCCACGGTGCCCATTGTGGCTGAGGTGTTCAAGGCCAAGGGAGTGTACGACCCCAAGCGCTTGTTTGGTGTCACCACGCTCGACGTTGTAAGAGCTTCGCGGTTCATCTCCGAGGTGCAGGGCACTGATCCCACTGGCGAGACCGTCACGGTTGTCGGCGGTCACTCGGGCGTCACAATTGTGCCGCTCATCTCGCAGTCGAGCCACCCCACCATCTCTGGCGAGACGCTCGACAAGCTGGTCAACCGTATCCAGTTCGGTGGTGACGAAGTCGTCAAGGCCAAGGACGGAGCCGGCTCGGCTACTCTTTCAATGGCCCAGGCGGGTGCGCGTATGACCGACTCTGTTCTGCGGGCTGTCAAGGGCGAGGCTGGCGTGGTGGAGCCCACCTTTGTGGAGTCGCCGCTGTTCAAGAGTGAGGGCATTGACTTCTTCTCGTCCAAGGTGACTCTGGGCCCCGAGGGAGTCAAGGAGATTCATGACCTGGGCAAACTTTCTCCCTACGAGGAGAAGCTGATTGCAGCTGCCAAGGTGGATCTCGCCAAGAATATCCAGAAGGGCCGGGACTTTGTTGCTCAGAACCCCTAGACATACAAGTAGTGATATGTGATACAGTTTTGTAACCAGCCTTCCATCGTAGATCAAGGTAAAACTCGGTAGGATGATGGTGTGTTATTGTCACATAGTCGTTCAACATTAAAATTACAACATTAAAATTACAGCAGATAAAGGTATTTTCTATTCAGCGACTCCTCCCTCTCGCTGTGACAACTGCTGCACAGTTGGAATCGCGCTTATTAGGAATTGGGACGCCAGTTTTTCAGACGATTATACACACACCACGCTTGTCAATGTCAATGACTCAACCGTGCAGCAGTTCGAATAGAGCGACGGAGTCGGAGGACAAAAAAAAGATCGCTTCTACAATGCAAGTTAGTATTGAAATATTCAACTACAAATGACTTGACTGAGTATTCGTACTAGTTGTAGAGTTCATATCCTATAATTGTAAGCGCTGGTTGTCTCTGGCGCATAGTCGACTCCTTTCAAGTCGTCGTATTATTTTCATCTGATCTTCTACAGTTTCTTGCGTCTGTCTTCTCCATTTTTTTGCGACTGCCCCAAATAGGAAGGCCGATCCCCCCTGAAAATTACGGCTGCTCTGGGCAGGTGGTGACGACGATTAGATCTGGTCGCAACAAGTCAAACGTTTCGCTGGAAAAGGCGATACCGACGGACGACCACCCCTCGATTAGATCCAGGTGGCCATAATATTGCGCGCTGTATTGGGAAGGTCGCGCCCTTGTTAGCCGAGAGAGATCGATCGAAATCGAGCCCACCTACACGCACGGCAGATCAGGCCCATCGCAGCTCCCGCAAGCAAGGAGCTGCCGGTCGATATGGCAAAAGTAATGAGCCAAAAGTAGTGAGCTGGGAAATAAGCTGCTGGCAACGCTATGAGCAAGAGCACTAGAAGCAGTTGGGCAGCAATATCGGTGCTCAGACCACAATTCAAGCCGACAAACTACACTAATATGGCATGACGTGCTTAGTGCTGGTGCGAATGCTGGGGCTGGTGTTGCCGACGACGGGGGACGCATTTTCTGAAGCGTACCCCACGAGGCAGTTCACATCGGATCTAGATTATGCAAACGAGGACTACAGGCTAGCGGCAACGATGCAGCTCGGACCGAAGTACAAGGCAGTGAGTGGTCTGCCACCTCCGTCGCGCTGCGGGCTGGCGTCACACAGATTGCTGACGCGGTGCGAATCCGCGATTTAGTGAGTGCCGAATCGAATCCGATGGTTGGCGCAGCAGCAGCAGCAGCAGCTACAAGTGAACTGTCTACACGCAGCGCCAATGCGAGGCACCCGGCGCACTGTCGGCAGGGGGTGCTACCAAATTGCCCGTTTTCTACAGGTTGGCCGGCGATATCGCTGATATAGTGCTAATTATTGCAGCGGCGTTGGAGCTACGACTATTGCAGTAAATATGTCAATTATGGACTGCAGCATGCATATAGTACCAGATGAGGTACTGTCGGCGCAGCCTGTCCAGGCTGAAACGCTCCAAAAACATTGAAACCGTTGAACCGTATTCACATAAGCAGACCACGCGTAGCAGGTGTAGCGGGTACTTGTGCCCAGAATGTAGCTTTGGTGGCGGCAGCGGTCGGTGGGCTGAAAACAAGCAGGGCAGAAAAAGGGCACACCGAAAACGGCGACTGACAACGACTGAAAATGGCAAACTTTAAACGTAAACTGTAAATGCGCAGCCAACGCGCAATCGACCGCATTGGGTTACGGCGCGATAGTGGTTGCCAGTGAGCATGGCTATCTGAGTGGTCCGCCAGTGGCTGCCGTGGTGGTTGAGCGACGACGCTGGTCGCAACCACAGCATCTCCGATCCACGCGTCAGCAGGGTCACCGCTGCACAAGCCGTATTATATTGATAGCAGTTAATAGTTGACGTGGTGCAGCGCTAGCGCCATGCACGGTGCAGGATCCGTGAAAAAGCTCACTGCAGCACCGCACAATGCGAGCCCGCCCACCGCTGCCCACCGCGCGTCCTGGGTACGGGCCCGTTTCATGGCCCGGCGCCTGAATGCATAGCGTCTGACACTCGACGCGGTACGACGCGCGGTCATCCACATACTCTCGTAATGGCAGTGGCAGCCTGCGGTGGCCAGAGGTTGCGGTTGCGTATCGACAGTGGTGTGAGTGGGTGTTGTTACTGTGAGTGGATGGCTGGTGGTAGCGGTTGGGTGTGGGTACAGAGTGGTGGGCGGTAGGTTTGAAGATCACACGAGCGGCGATTGCCGGCTGACGCTTTTGGTCCTGGCCAATTGAATGATGCCTGTCGCTGCCAGAGACTGCCAATGGGGTCCAGCTCTCTCCTTATCTGGTCCGCCAGCCAGCACAGCGGTTGAACCAACTGCAACCCATCTCCAGGCAGTGGCAGTCGCGCAGTGCGCTGTGAAAAGCCACCGCCGCTTATCAGGCAGCAGCAGCAGCACACCGCAGCACCGCTCGCAAAAAGAACCTGGTCTGGGGTAAAATGTTAAGGTGCTTCTGCACTGCACATCGTAAGCTACCTTGTCGTCCAGATCAGGCAAAATAGTGAGCAGCAGCCAGAAATCACTCGATGCCGGCTCCCAGACGGGGTGTCCATGCCCACACCTGCTCGGCCTAAGCTCGCTCCCCAATGGCCCTCCAGCCACACAATTGTAGCCAGACCGTCCCACCAAGGCGACCGCAACAAGACTGCGCTGCTGCTCTAGCCACCCAGCACAGCTGCCCATCGGCTGACGATTGCCGCTGGTCGGTCGGTCGGTCGGTCCGTTCGTCCTTGGCGTCCCCGCCCCGCCTCTGCGCTACTCCCGTCGAGTCGGCCGGGCAAGGGTCGGGTACGGGTCCATCGGCACCAGGGCGAGGGTCGGCGCGAGTCGTGACGGTAGTGCGCCGTTTGAAGTTTATTTTTGCGCCTCCTGGCTCGCGAACCTCACACGTCAACACAGCAGGCAGCAGCGTCCCCAGGGTCCGGGTTAGACGCCGGCGCCCGGAGCTTGCTCACCGCCTAGTCACTGGCACTGCTAGTGCCCCACCAATGGCCACCGCTTACCCAGCCGCCAGCCCAATTGCCAGTTGCATCGACACAAGCACGACAGAAACGGCGATTTCCTTTTTCGCCAAGGCAACGCCAAATCACCATCGAGCCGGTCGCCAGCTCTTGTCAGAGTGGAGGTGCTTTTTTTTACTCTGCCGGTGGAGGCCACCTCGCCCGATCAGCGATCCGCGCGGAGCCCTGGCCCCGCTGCCTCATCCGGCGCACTAATAACAAACCTACATGGCATACCGCTAACGCTCACGCGTCGGCAGCGACTTTGCACGCGCCCACACGCGTCAGCGCCCAAAAAGCAACCATGGCGATTTTTTCCTGCCTGACTACTAATAGCGGCTGCCGTCCTCCAGTTGGCGTTTCGACATCGTCGATATCGATCCTAGCCTGGTGCTTTTCGTCGACCGCCTACTCTTGTGTGCACACCCAGGTGGGTCCTCCCGGTGGTGGCCAGCTCTTTTTTCCTCGTCTACTCCCTTTGGTCGTTCTTGCTCGGTTTTGTTCGGGTCTTTTTTTTTTGGTTGGGAGTTCGCCCTGGTGATATTCTTCAGTCTTCGGTCCTCCCTCCTCATCGGCACCTCCACTTATTCATTAGGCCAATGTCTTCTGCCTACGTCATGCCCCAACTTGGGGCCCACGACCCGCTCTACTACCACCAGCAGCTCGATACGCTGAGCCCGTCTATGCTGGTGCTGCCAGACTCGCCTGCTGGTGGTGGTGGGCCTGCTCCGAAAATGCAGCGAGCTCGTACCTCGGCCGACGTCTACGACGCTGCTGCTGCTGCCCAGCTGTACAGCGACGTGTCGCTGGCTGGTGACCTCCAGATGCCTGCCGGCGCCAACGGAGGAGGAGCAGCAGCAGCAGCAGCTGCTGCTTTTGCCGCCAACAGCGTCGGCTTGCTGGGTGCTGACGGCTCTGTTCATGCGATTGGAGCTGTGGACAGCGGCCTTGCCAGTGCGATGCACAGCTCGGCGCACCGAATGCACTCGAGCGGTGCGTTTGGCAACGTCAACTCGCCAGAGTACCTGCTGAGCTCGCCGCGCCAGCTCGTCAAGCGCCATTCAGTGCCGGGCGTCAGCCACCACCACCGCGACAGCTCGCTGTCTGGTGCGGTGCCATTGGGCCCGTTCCACACGCCAGGGCGCCCTGGGCTCAGTCCCAGCGCCAGCTCGGGGCTGCTGACGCCGTACTCGGTGGCCTCGTCGGCACCGTCCCTCTCTGCATCCTCATACTCATCATCTTCATCCTCAGCATCGTCGTTCGCATCTGGTGACGGTGCGTGGGGCCATTCGGACCACTCTTTTCATGCCTCGCACCCGCCCTCTGGCCGTGCAGGCGCCAACAGTGTGCACCACGACAGCATGGCGAGCATGGCCAAGAGCGGCCAATTCATGACCCCTATGACGCCTTCTCACGGCCATCGCTACACGGACTTCGGTACCGCTGGCGTGAAGCTGGACTTCTCGTCGGCGCCTGCCCCCAAAAATGCATCGTCGCGCCAGTCGCCCATGGGCGCACCTCCGTCCACGGGCATCAACCCGTTCTACAAGCCCCCCGCCTACATGAGCATGTCTGGGCTCGGTGGCTCCACGAGCCAGCCGCTGACGGTGTTCGACAGCGCGCCAACCATCAAGCGCTCCACCAGCGATCCTGGCCTTGCGTCTATCGCGTCTGCCGCGGCTTCCTCTTCCTCTTCCTCCTCTTCTTCTTCGTCCTCATCCACCACCTCGTCGGCAGTGTCGTCTGCCGAGGCCGCTGCAGAGGCTGCGCGCACCGCCCTCGAGGTCCAGGACTATACCCCTCCTCTGTCGGCCGCACCCTCGCTGTCCCACTCCGAGTCGTCGTCGGTGCCTGGAAGTCCACATTCGCCTGTCTACGACGCGCGTTCTTCCAGCACGTCCATGGGCATCGCTATGGCCCAGCAGTCTGCGTTTGCCAGCGCCAGCCCCCACTATGGACAGCGCACGCTCATGGTGCCCCACCAACACGCCCAGCACCAGCAACCCCAACACTACTCCCAGCACCAGCACCAGCACCAGCACCAGCACCCCCAACACCAGCACCACCAGTACGAGCACCAGCACGAGATTCCCCAGTACTACCAGATGGTGGGACCCGACGACCAGCTGCTGGGTGCTGGTCGCCAGCGGGGTCGCGTCGACAACGCGCCCGTGCACAAACCGCACAAGTGTGGCCAGTGCTCAAAGTGCTTCAAGCGCCTCGAGCATCTCAAGCGCCACATGCGCATCCACACCGACGAGCGGTCCCACGTGTGCGACGTGGCGGGCTGCAACCGGCGCTTCTCGCGATCAGACAACCTGCGGGCCCACCGACGCACACATATGAAGCGTGGCGGCCGCAATCTGTTCGTCGAGGGTCTCGACGAACCCCCTTCGCAGTAGGCGCAGCTGGCTGTGCCGTGACGAACTGTATACAACGGACACCGTCGCTCTTTATTTATTTATTCCTGTCACTCTTTGCATCGGTCAATATTAATCATTGAATACTCCACCTCTGTGATCCGGTCCACGACCGAGTCGCAACAACACCTTGTAGAGCACTTGCACAGCGTAGTATATATGTTGCAACTCGGTCGCGCTGTGGCAACTGCTGCGCAGTTGGATCGTGGACCGTCTAGTCTGAGCCCATTTGACATCGAGCCATTGCTCATGATAAGCATCTCCATTAATTCGTTTGTGGCGTGGCTTGTCGACCGAGCTCATCGATGTAGATGCTCCTGCTAATATACACAGTAGTATGCAGCATCTAGGCAGTTAGGGCTAGAGCAGCTGTAACTGATCTGCCATGCGATCAACTCGACTGCATAGACGCAGCACAGCAGAGGCAGCAGAAAGAAAGACACTGCACAGCTCAATTCCTTCGAGGGAATGCTTTTGAAGTGAATGGAGCGAGTTGAAAGTCGGGGTGAGTGGTCTACAAGTCAGAATCCTCATGCTCATCACATGGGGTTGCAGCTGCACAGCCGTATGCAGCGCGCTCATCGCATCGCGGGAGCTATCATTGTAGGCTCTGACCTAGATCCATTGTAACAATGATCTAAAGCCATTGACGTTGATATTTCGTTTCCTAGTACTATTGTGATCTCGCTGATCGTGTGACCGTATTGTGGTTACACATGCCGTCGGAGCTGGCAGAATCGTGTGTCGCACGGGTTATATAGTTGTGTATTGACTGCGGGTGGGTGGCTTGATGTCTCGCGCAGCCTGAGACAAAATAAACTCAAGCTGTTAATTGTCCCCCCCCCCTCGCCCCGTGATCATTTTTCGACTGTCCGTCGAACCACTCTGTTTGCACGCTCCTGCCTTGTTTTTCGTGCTGATGTTTTGTTTTTTCTCTTTGAATACGTACATTTTTCGTTGCTAGTGTCTACTGTGAACTATATATTCAGACTGACGCAGAGATGCTAAAGCCCAGCATTGTCCGGATCCAATTTTAAGCTGACGCAGCTGTATAAGCTTGATATTGTCTGCATGCTAATATCAGTGTGCCCTCGACTGTAGATTAATATCAGTGGCTAATTAATTCTAATTTTTGGGTTCCGATATTAAAATATATGGCAGTAGTGGGCAGCGATATATGAACCCACGCTGCGCTCCAATGCGAGCGTCATATGTCAGGCTGGACATAAGTACAGATGAAGCATGTCATTAAAGCACATATATGACAAACACTGGCATATTTTACCAGTTCAAAGTATAGTATTAAAAAAAAGTTATCACTCCTTAGATAATCCAGTTCGGACCCCAGTGTCCTGTTCCGCAACTAAAACGTAGAACAAACTGGTGGAGCCAAGGCAATTGGATTTGTATTCATACTTGATGCTGCTGATGCCAGGTCATGAGTATCAATCAATAACTGTAGTTTCGTTTTGGAGAGAATTGTCATCATGACTGACTAACCGAGCATTTTCAAAAAGAACCACCTCCTAGAACTGTTTAGGCACGAAATAGTTATTTCATTATCTAATAGACCCCTCGCAAGCTAATCGCCTACAGAATCTGCCGTGCAATTCCTGCTCCTCCCAGGGTCGAGCTGCTAGTGAACTCCTGACCCTTGGCTGCCGCCAATCCGTAACACAAGGACGCAATGGTGAACAGTACTGCCACTGCCACCAGCGACGTCACCATAAGAGCACACGAGGCATACTGAACAGCCGCCATTCTGCGTCAGCTAGTTGCAACCACCAACTGCCAAACTTACAACAAGTAGAATCCTGCTCGCGGCAGGTTTTGGTTAAAGAGCCGAATAAACGTCGTGAACCTATCAGTGATGGGGCAAATTCGCAGCAAAAATGGAATCTCAATAAATACCAGCACCAGTCCTTGCACGCTGTATTAGTGACTGTGGCTCCGCATGCTCATGCTCGATACTCACATGCAAATAATTGAAAACAATATCACCAGATTGGCGTGGAAGATGTTAGCAACCCCCAGTGCGATACAGAGGAAAATGCACAACACGCCGATCCTTCAGTCAGTTTCCTGTGCCACTCCTCAGCTCCACATACCATTGTCCATAGATACTGAAGTTGCGAGTCCGCAGCTCATCCGCAAATCCCATGTTGTAAGTTCGCAAGACGACTGCGGAGATGCTGAATATAAATAAATATATACGCCACGTTTACGGGTCATGTGACATCAACAACACGGCCACATAGTGTTGAGCATAAACTGAGAAGTAAACAGGCCCAATTGTTGCAACGCTCGTAGTTGATCAAGAGCTCAATAGGTGAATAGCTTGTAGATTAGCCAACTGAGCTCAATTGAGCAAGTCTGGACACTTGTCAGCTGGCAGCTGCACATCACTGTAGATGCACTACACTCCGATAATTTAGAGCCAGTAGTACTACTGCTCCAGTTTGCTAAAGCTAACTATACCGAAGAAGCCTGAAATAAAATACAAAAATTTCTTGTATATCACATTACATATGGTATATAACATTGAGGGGTCTTTTCCTTATTTTATTCACTTTTCTTGTCTTTTCACGACAGAAGCTCATTAAGACGGCTTAGCCACTATTTAACCTACACGCATCCAGTAGAAGCGGCAGCATTCGAACCGCGCAAAACCATACACAGCCATCAGAACTTGTCATCTTCAGCGGTGATACAGATAATGTAGATAAGGAAAATTGAACTTGTGCTCATCCTCTGGCTGTAAGGAAGCAAAATTTCCTACCCACATCTCAGTTCATGGGGCGCACCAGTTACCCTGCGGTAGCCCAGATCACTTCACACATACTCCCTCGGTGCTCACTACTCTCGACATACTGGTGTTTCCCACGGGCCCCCAAAGACACGGTGATTGTGAACCACAAGCGGTGTACGGGGCCCAAACCCCCCCCCCCCCCCCAATACATCTGTGGTGCTACTTCCAAGCGCAACTTCGCCTGTCAGCAATTTAGATTACGCGCCTGATACCTGTGGAAACTCGCTCTCGATAGCTTTGGAGCTGCTCCATCGCGTACTATGGATGATAAAGACTCTATCAATGACCACGGCGTCGGCGACCTGCCGGGACACGATGACTCAGCAGGCGCTCTGCTAGACCTGGACGATGTCATGGGTGGCACCAGCCATGTTGACGATGCTCTAGAACTGGGTCACGACGATTTTGGATTCGACCCTACCGATGTCCACTGGGACGAGCCACACGAAGAGTCGAAGGGTGGTGATGCAAGTGATGAGGCAGGTGGCGATGTAGTTGGCGGGAAAAATGTAGATGCCAATACAGATGCAGATTTAGATGTTGAAGCAAGTGGAAGCGAGGACGGACGTGGAGCCGGTGGAATACAATCGACTGACGACTCTCGTGCAGATGATCCCGATCAAGGACCAACAGGAGCCACTGACAGTGTCGAGGCGCATAATGATGTGATAAGGGAAAGCATCCAGTCGGATGAATTGGGGAGCGCTCCTCAAGAACAGACAGTTGATTCCGTCGCACCTGAGGGAAAATTGCCTGGCTCCAACGACCAGTCAGGCGTGTCTATGGAGTCGCCTAGTAAAGAGACTGCAAATGGAGCTTCTCACGAGTTGAGCGAGCAACAGTCAGAGGAACAGTCAGAAATTCCAAGCAGTCATGAAAAGTCAAAAGAACCAAGTGAGGAGCTAGAGGAGCCTGTTGGTGCCGACTTGCTCGATAATGACTTTGACGAAGACGACGATGATATGATGGACGACTCTATGCGCATTGAAGGGCACCGTGACACTATTCTGCACGACACTAGTGACCATGACATGATGCAGGATATCCATGACGAGCCGTCTATGTTCGATATCAAGCCCGAGCCCGAGCATGATTCTGAACCAGCAGTCGCCACTACCGACGACCGACAGCTGTCGCTGCAGGGCTCACAAACGCCATCGGAAGGGCCCGCAGCTAGTGGTGCTGCTAGCTCGGAGTCGGCTCATGATGCCTCTGTTAGTGGTGACGCGGTTGCAGATCCACCATCTGCAACAACTTCTGGTGATGTAAAGCTTACAGTTGCGTCCCACCAAGCGACAGCGGTAAAAACAGCAGCAGCAGTGGTGGCAGAACAAAAGGCACGCCAGTCTCACGTCATTATTATCCCATCTTACGCCAGTTGGTTCTCGATGTCAGCTATTAACGATATCGAAAGAAAATCCCTACCTGAATTTTTCAATCACAGAAATAGATCAAAGACACCGCAGGTGTATCGGAGATATCGAGATTTCATGATCAACACTTATAGGCTCAATCCCCAAGACTATCTGACAGTCACAGCGTGTCGTCGCAACTTGGTTGGCGATGTATGCGCGATCATGCGTGTCCATCAGTTCCTAGAGAAATGGGGTCTTATTAATTATCAGGTGGACGCCGAGTCCCGTCCAGTTGATGTCGAGCCTCCGTTCACGGGACATTGGCAGGCCACTGTCGATACTCCACGGGGCCTGTTTCCATTCCAGTTCTACAAAGGAACTCAAGACCCTGCTCTGCTTCCCAAACAAGAGCCCACTGACTCGCATCAGCGTGATTCTGCTGCTAGTAATGGTGTGGGTCATGATGGTGGTCATGTTGGCAACAGTGGTAGTGATGGCGCTATCGATATTCAGAACGGCGCCAAGTCGACTTGGGCAAAAGAAGAAACTCTCAAACTTTTGGAGGGCGTACAGAAGACTCCCCACGATTGGGCTGCTATTGCAGAATACGTGGGCACAAAAGATCGTGACGAGTGTATACTAAAGTTCGTGTCGCTAGCCATCGAGGACAAGCATCTGGAAAATGGGTCATCGTCTTTGTCAGGTAAGAAGGACGACATTGGACCTCTTAAGTATAGCATTCCACATATCCCGTTCTCACAGGCGGACAACCCAGTCATGAGTGTGGTGTCGTTTTTGAGCGGACTAGTGGACCCCTCAGTGGTGGCTGCAGCAGCTGGCAGAGGAATTGACGCTCTCACTGACAGCATCAAAAACGATGAGTTTGACTTAATAGAAACTGCTGACACCCCGTCCGTGGCAGGTGCGTCCAAAGTGGCTCTGGGAGTGCTCGGTGCAAGAGCTCAGACGCTTGCAGACGGTGTCGAGAAGCAGGCTTATAACCAGTACATGACACTGGTGTCGACCCAGCTTAAGAAGCTCGACCTCAAGCTCGTCAAATTTGGCCAGCTAGAGCGGGTGCTTGACATTGAGAGACGGGAGTTGGATCGGGAAAGGGAGCAGGTATTCTTGGACCGACTGGCGGTGCATCGTAAGGCGAGAAACGTCGACGAGATTCTCACAAGAGCCATCAACGAGACAGCTGCTGGCAACAGTGACCATGCGCAGATGCTGCTCCAACAGGCTCGACAAGTCATTGCTGACGAAGCTCACCTCACTGTGGATGCCCCGACTCTCGAGGAGGACCACGAGGAAAAGGCTGCCGATATCAAGCCAGTGAGCCAGGAACTGCCTCAGACGTTCAAGTACTGGTCTGGCTAAGTTCGAAGTCTCATGCTCCGTGCAGCCCAGCTCAGCTCTGTAATAGTCTACAGTGTATATTATGTAAAACAAAGTTTTGTGAATGTAACAGAATGCCAATGAGATGCGCAAAAAAAAAAAAAAGAGTATAGCAGAAGTGTCAAGCTACTACGATATAAACACATAACACTAACCGTAACATTAACTGTGCCAAAAACAAACTCATGTATATCCACTTTTTAGTCTACACAAGATGCTTGCGAGAGCCCTGGAAAAACAGCTGTACAATGGTGACCTGCAGCAGGCCCATGCCAACCATCAACAGAACCTCGAACACGCTGAACCAGAAAATGCGTGCCTCAGTGCTTTTCACGGTCGACTCGTTTCTGTTGTTGCGTGTCTTATAGTACTGCAAGCCTCGCACCAGACTACTGATGCGGTCTTCGATATTGGAGATGGACGCTTCGACGGTCTCGGTGTCTCCCTGGCCGACTGAAGACGGCACCTCAGCTTTCACAGAAGATGCAATATCGATTTCAAACTCTAGAGTCTTCTCTGAAAACGTCGACATGTCGTTCGCGAAGCAAAACTCGTACTCACCGAGCTCCGTAGTCGCGAACCCAAACTCTCCCTGACTCTCCTTGTATTGCTCGTGCACGACGTTGCCAGACGGAGCCTTGATCTTGACGTCAATGTCGAAGTTGCCACCAGCCTGCACCGCATACGAGAAGCCCACTCGCGAATTGACCGCGTGTGACTGCGCGTAGAAGCATTCGCGCCCATTTGCTGGGATTTTGACCATCAGTGGCAGCGCGCTCACCGCGGTAGCTAGCGAGATCAGTACCAGCTTGAAATTCATTGTGCAACCAATAAAAACGCGACCAACACAAAATGAGCCCACAAACGAAATGCCGAAAACAATAGCTCCAATAAAATGCCTCCAATTGGCCAAACTGATTGTCAGATGCTCCAATCAAATAAAACAATACAGCGAGGAAATGATGCTAGCAAGATGTTTAAGAACGAAGGCTTTTCCAACACGTCAGCACATCGCGGGGTACGGGCCAGGGCCAGGGCAGGGCCAGGGGCGTTTGTTGTTGTACGGCTGGTACCAAAGGAGTCTGAGACGCGCTTCATCCCCGGTAAACAGCTGCTCGAAAGCGTGTAGTTTGATGGATGGCGAAGGGGAGCTGACCATGTTTGACATGGTGGAGATTCCCGACAGCATTGAATACGCAGGTTTAGCTGAAAAGAGCGTCGACGGACTCGAAATAGCCCTGGATCAGCAGGTGTTTGGCAACAGTCACTCAGCAGCACCTCCCAACTATATAGAACAGCATCGAGGCCAATTCCTGGCACATTATTCTGCCAATGTTTCGGACGGAGCTTCACAAAATTTCGACGTACTCAGCCAAGTTGGACCAAAAGCAGCAGAAAAAGAGGTTTTGCGGGCTTCTTCAGAACCGGCACAGCTCAAGCAACTCACAACCGAGTTTCTTGTAGATTCTCCAGAGGCACCTCCCCTGGAGGACGATAAAGTAGACTTCAGCGAGTTGCGCACATTGGATGAGGACATTTGCCAGGAAATGGACAGGTTGATCGAGTCATTCGACGGACTGGCAGACCAGTATTATCTGCTCGACAAAATCGGTCATGGCACGTTCAGTACAGTCTACAGGGGGATTGACTTGATGTACGACAACTTTGACAACTCATGGGATAGTCAGTTGTATAACGCGTCGTCGCAGCTGAAGGTGGTGGCCATCAAGCGGATCTATGTGACGTCGTCGCCTACTCGTATTGCAAATGAGCTTGAAATCCTCAAGAGAGTCCGTGACTGTCAATACATCATACCGCTTATAACCGCATTGCGACAGAAAGACCAGGTGCTGGTGGTTCTGCCGTATTTCGAGCATACAGATTTCCGAGTAAGCTTTTTGTCTCTTTTATTATTCTTTGGCGTTTTCACTGACTCAGGCATTTTTTAAACGGCTGTCGTTGAACGGTATCCGGCTGTATATTGGCCAGCTTCTAAAGGCCCTTGAGTTTGTGCATCACCACGGTGTTATTCATCGAGATATTAAACCAACGTATGTGAATGTCTCGAGCGCGTTTCCGCAGCTGTTCTTGAAAGTTCTAACCTAGAAACTTTTTATATGACGCCAAGCATGGAAAGGGAGTTTTAGTAGACTTTGGGCTCGCTGAAACGGTTGCACCAGGCACCGAATGTGTTTGTGTCAGTGACGGACTCAGTCGTAAGTACCTGAACTTGCCAGCTCAAGGCGGCATTCGGAAAGAGGACAACCGTCAGGGCAGGCGAGCGAATCGAGCCGGTACCAGAGGATTCAGAGCGCCCGAAGTTCTGCTAAAGTGCATGTCGCAGGATACCAAGATTGACATATGGTCTACTGGAGTGATCCTGCTGACGTTCTTGAGCAAGAGGTTTCCGTTTTTTAATTCGGTCGACGACAGCGATGCTCTAATCGAGATCGCTACCATGTTTGGTCGCAAAAAAATGCAACTGTGTGCATTGCTACATGGATCCATTTTCGAAACGGATATCCCCACTATTCATGATGAAGGGTTTAGTTTTAAACAGATTATCGACTGGTGTCTCGACAAGACTCCAGCTGGACCCATGATGCACACCGGCCAGTCTTCTGTGAAAGACGACGAGCTGGTTGCAATTGACCTGCTGGAGAATCTGATGGAGCTCGATCACCGTAAGCGGTTGTCGGCAGCTGAGGCTCTGGACCATCCTTTCTTCAAGGATCTACAGTGGTGATAACAGTGATGCTGGTGATAATGTTCTGCATGCTACTACTGCTGAGATGTCTGCGACTGATATTTATTGCACTCACAATATTGGTGTTCATTGCTACTAATTATTTTTCATTACAATTAATATCTTGTAACTCGTACCGATTTATTTGACTATGAACGGGGCTGTTAGCATTTTCCCTGTACAGCCTCTCCTTTAGTCCGGGCAGCTCCCCCGCACATTTCCCTTCTAGATAAACAACTGTCTTCTGCTGCATATAAAATAGTTAATCCATGTGTATCGCCTCTGCAGAACAGTATTGAGCAAGGTACGCATCCTGAACAAAATGACAGACAAACACAAGAAGCTGAATGTCTATATAAGAAGCACCAGAAAACAATTTCGCAGCTGTGATCAATGTCGCAAGGGAAAGCGTGCTTGTGATGCGGTTTTCTTGGAGAGTGGGGTTCTCGAGCAAGAGACCATAGAGCTGGCAGAGTCCTGCTCCAATTGCATTCGTACTGGAAAGGAGTGCACTCTCAATTGGCTGAATTCTGTGGCTAAAAGTCAACGATCGTCGTCTAAAACCGGCCATCGTGACATTCAATTGGTTGATTCAAGTCCAGCCAATCAGACGTTTACCCCTTATGTTCCAAAGACACTCCATGGGTTAGTCGTATCAGACACATGTTCGACGTTCAATCCTGGTGATACAAAATCTCAGTTAGATGCGTCAGATACAGTTTTGTGCTTAGATACCACAGATAGGCTACATAATCTGGATGAGCCAGATATGAGGTATTTTAGTCTGCCAGATAGGTCTCGCAGCTTCCAACAGGAGGTGGATCAAGTAGTAGATGGAGCGGTAGATGAAGGGTTGGATGAAGTGGTAGATGATAAAGCTATGGTCGCGACCAGTGGCCTTAGTGATTTTGAGGAAGAAATGATCCAATTGGCTGAGAGGAGCTATGTCGAATCCCGGTTCGACATGTCGAGTGGCATTACATTAGAAACAAATTCCTTGTTTAGCAGGATGATGAGTCCATCTTCCGATACTGTAGAGTACAAGCTTAGCAGTGCTGCAAGAAGGGGGTATATCAGTTCTGGTCTTGTAAAAGTCTATCATGACAGTATGGAAAATGCACTGTCGTGCTGGCTGACGGAGCGCACCTGCCCTTATTCATTGGCCAATCCCACAGCTTCCAGCTCCAGTTTCAATGAAATATGGGGTCCTTATTGGACAAATCGCATCTGCGAACGAGTCATAAAGCTTGACAAGGCACTACCGGTATTTGGCAAACGATTACTGACGCCCTCAGAAGACAAGGAAGCCACGCGAACGTTGCAACTCGTCATAATGTCATTTGCATCTCAGTGGGCTCAATCTAGCGTCAGAAGCGAAAGAAAATATGATCCTACATCGGGCAAATGGGGGATCGGCAATTCTATTGAGTTTGACAGATCTTTACAAGTCAAGTTCTGGCACGATGCTCGCAGAGCACTGCAGGATTCAGCGAGTTGTGAATCTTTTCGACTCATATTTGCCTATGTTGTCTTTGCGCTGACACAGCCTCCGTTGCCAGTGCATCAAAAGCTCACAGAGCTTCATATCGGCGAAAACAAATCTTCAAGTGTGTCTGAAAACTTAAACGACATTTTTGAAACTGAAGGCCCACCTGTATATTTAGATGCTGCTATTAGATTAACCCATTCATTTCGACGTCAACTTGAAAAAATGGAAAGGACGTCTCGTGTGCGATTATCAACCCAAGATCGGGAGACTTTTAACTTGCTGCTCTGGATGGTAATAATGTTTGATACCCTTACTGCTGCTATGACCCAGCGTCCGCTGGTTGTATCAGACGAGGATAGTGACATCCAGAGGCATCACGAAATTCACACCGAACTCTATTTATTGAAGTCAGCACCGGATATATGGGGACAGCGGTTTCTCCGCCATGAAAGTGGAACTAGGGCTTCGGCACTTCGATGGCCCTGCAAATATGAACAAGCAATCGGTCTGTTGTGTGACAGTACTCCTGTAAAGGTACTCATGTTTCGCAAAGTGGCACAAATTCAAAACATGGTGTACAGGAAGGCGTCTGCTATTGCGTTGGATGAAGCGGTCGATGAATCCTTAAACGTGTATCGTCACTGGAATGATTTCTACGAGCCGTTCATGAGAGACTGCGTAGACAGCCACGAACAGCTTCCATCGAGAGTCCAGTCTTGGCACGTAATACTTGCTGGCCACTGGTATCTCGGAGTTCTTTTGCTGGCGGAGGAAATTGAGTTGGTTGACAATCAGAAACTTGGGGTTCTGTCTCGAAAAGCTGCCCGTGACGCCGGAAATGTTGTCAACAATCTCAAAGAGCAGACTGCAATATCGGTGTCAGAGCTCGGTCATTGTGCTTGCCCAAGACCCGATTCATCATTTTTTAATTCTCCCCAGTTTCACTTCGCTGTTAACAAGGGTGCATTGTTAACGGAACCCTGGACTGGCGTTCTCATTCGAACATTTGCAAAGGCTGGATCAGTTCTCATTGAGTTAATTGAAAGAGACGGCCTTTGCTCCAGATTCTCTGATCGCAAAAGACGATGTGGCTATTGTATAGAAGCTCTTTGGCACTTGGGAAAGAAATCAGACATTGCAGTAATGGCATCTACTACTATAGCTAAGGCATTGCATCGCATAGAAGAGCAACTTGAAGATGACCAGTTGAACTCCTCGTACCGTGTTGGTGTGGATATGCAGATTTATTCAGTTTAAGATGTTTCTTCTGCTTATGCTAATATTGACGGCGTAGAAAAACAGTCTTTGCACCATAATTAAAAGTGCTTCAAAGGGTCCGGATAAGAGTCAGGAAACCTCGCCTTGGCCCGATGCCACCAGCCCTCTACCTGGTCGGGCACGCCGTTGATATATCCATCCGACTCTTTATCTCCATGCAAATTGTCACAAACCATACCGCGCCTCATAGTGATGACACGGTCTAAATACCATCCTGAAATCATCTGATGGTCGCTATTGTCCGGTTCTCGGGGACTATACTCTTTTCCCAGTTCTTCACACTTAGCTTTGAAAGATTTGTCGTCATATGTCACTATTGGTCTCCCCAGTGCCACTGTAGAAGCACTGATTCCACAATATTTTTTGAATGGGTCGTAACGGTACATCAGGCAGTCTGAATGTGATTCGCACTGCCTTCTACACTCGTCAAATGACTCCCAGGCAGAGCTGGATTGTTTACCGTCTCCACTGTCAGTTTCCAACTGCTTTAACCATGAATATTCGTGGTCTTTAGCACCGTTGTCCCAATTTGTTTGAGGTTCGTTTGGAAAATACGGTTTGGCAAAATCTGAATACAAGTCACGGTAAAGAATGGGCCTTGAGGATGAACCTCGAAATTGTTCGTATTCCCATAGAAGCTCCACATCCCTCGGGGTCTGTCTATGAAGGGTGATGATTTCTTGGCACCAGTTGTTGGCGCTTGAAGGTAGAGCCCAAATTGGTTCTCCTTGAAATCGCCCGCCAGATGTTTCAAAATCCAGTGAAATGCTGGCAACCTCGTTAAGATACACAGAGACCATGTAGTCACCACAGCATTCGTCCTCTGCGCGAGCTGTATAACTCTCAACCCACGACGGTGACTTTGGATTGCCAAATGCTTTTTTCATAGTTCCTTGAGAAAGTACTATCCCCGACCCCCCATGAGCAAAGACGTATTCGAGACCCGCAACTGCGCTCCCCAGATAATACTCTCTGGAAGAATCTAGGCCATTAAGAAACCTCACCAGGTTCGATGCCATAATAACGGTGTCGTCATCAATAATGACATACCACTCCATATCTGGTGCTTCTCTGTAAGCATGCTCGAGCATTTTGAGATTTTTGAACTTATCCAGTGCCCAGCCATCCTCCACTCCACCTTCTTCATTTGAAAGGTACTCATGACGAGACCTTAACTGCCGCGATTTTCGATATGTGGAAAATTGCTCGCTTTCTAACAACAATGACTGTGATACGTTGGCCAGTATGTCTATGACTTCGAACCCTGCGATTGAATCGGCAGCATCTGAATAGAGGACGAAATTTGGAAACTTGGTAAATGTTGTGAGGAAATGGATAGGCAGCCTCTTCCAAATCGTCAACGTGCCTGTTTTCAATAGTATCAATATCTTTTCTGAATCGCCGACGTGATCTATAGCAAGCTGTTGGCGCAAGTCGAACAATTGCCCCCCAACCATGGGCTCATCATCATGATATCGGTACACATGCTTTCCAAATGATTCCGGGGGCCGCCAAGTGTCGCCCGACATGAACCTGTTGTTGTCGGGATATGTGTGGAAAAATGTCTGCTGTGATAAGAAGCTGTCAGCAGACCGAATTCTGGGACCACCACGGAAGTTTTGCCCACCAGTAAATCTACCGTCTGCGCTTGTGGTAGCGGTGACTACGGTTTGATGATGAGGACTCCAAATCAGTAAGGTTGCAGTAACGGCTGCTAGACCAACAATAAGGTAGTTCTTGTACAGTCCAGAACCTGTGTTAGTCTCGTTACAGTGAATCTGGCGGAATCATTACGTCTCTGCCCTCGAAGTCGGAACATGGTGGCCTTGATGGCAGCTATGTAAGCCAGGAATAGATTCGGAACCACCATTGTTCTACTATAAGAAAGTAACGCAACATGTCTCCGGGTACATAATTTCACGTTACAGTCTAAAGTTTATTGTGCGCAACAAGTACAAATAGTTAGACAGTTCTAAATATATAAGCACCGCCCGATTATCGTGCATATAATAATTCATGAAACGTGGGTGTGTCGATCTAGTGCCTGACTTAAACGCATTGAGTTTAGTAGGCTCGAGACATCTTAGCTCTACGTATTACAGAGCTGCAGCAGCAGCTGCAGCCGACATTGACGATCCTTACGCGGAGAAGCTTTGAAAAAGTTTTCCCGTGTTGACCGCTTAGCAGCACCGAAAGTTCATAATATAGAATAAAAAAAACACCTACACGATGCAGGTCAAGGCATGCCTATTTGATATGGATGGACTGCTCATCAACTCGGAGGAAATCTATACAGAAGTGACCAACGAGGTACTGGCCGAACACGGTAAGCCCAACCTCCCGTGGTCGGTCAAAGTCCAGCTCCAAGGAAGACCCGGGCCTGATGCAGCGCGCAAGTTTCTCGAGTGGTCACAGCTACCGTATACTCCTGAGGAGCTGTTTGCTATCACTACCGAGAAGCAGAAGACGAAATGGCCAAGGACGCAGTTCATGCCGGGTGCATTGGAGCTACTGCAAAAGCTGAAAGAAGATGGAGTGCCTATTGCGCTGGCCACGTCGTCACATCACCTCAATTATCAGCTCAAGACTAACCATCTGAGACATGGGTTTGACCTGTTCGGGCCCCATGTGGTGGTTGGTGACGACAAGCGAATCGCGCCTGGCAGAGGCAAGCCTTGTCCCGATATTTGGCTCGTCGCATTAGAGTCGCTAAATGCGGAACGCCGTGCAAGCGGTTTGTCAGAAATTGCAGCAGAGGACTGTCTGGTGTTTGAGGATGGACTGCCGGGTGTCATTGCTGGCAAAGCAGCAAACTGCCGTGTAGTGTGGGTGCCCGACCAGCGGGCCATTGAAGTATTGGATCCGTTAGAGGTTGAGAAGTTAGTGGATGGCCATGAACTGCTCAGCAGTCTTTGTGATCTGGACCTGGCCAAGTATGGCCTGGCCTGAGCATGTATTCGGCTATTTGTTGGCTTTGTAGTAATAGGGATGGCATATGACGAGGCAGTCTAGTCATAAAAAAAACAGCGGTGGTGATACACAGATTTGTTGTTTGAAACGGTTTATTATTGGGATGGCATATGCAAACCGGCTTTTGGACAGTCTGGGATGTGCCCATGAAGAAGGTCCGGTCAGAATCA